>OMLP01044640.1:68524-99703 GCA_900302685.1 Spondyliosoma cantharus
TGTGTTGGCGAGGGGGGGACGGCTAAAGTTGAGGTTCGACCAGGGCGTCATGCAAGCTTGGACAGCCACTGCATTTAAGATAGAAAATGTCATTCTCCATTTTCAAAATACCATTTCACAAATGTTCTAAACACAGCAAAATAATAAGCAAAAATATAGTTACAGGCTTTACACTGATGTACAGCAGATAAAAAGACTAAATAATCCTATTCTCTCAATTATCAAAACTGTTGTTAAGTACTCATCTGTTAATCATTAGATTGTTTCAGCACTACTTGTAACTGTTGACTCCTTGAATTAGATATGCAAAATTAGGCTGAATTGACTCAGTAACTGTTTGTTAAGATTGTAGAAAAGGGAAATGTATCACATTAAGAAAAGTGAAATCTTCTAAATAATAATCAAAGACCAACTCTTTGTTTGAGCTAATCTGCCTCCACAAGGAATCTACTGCTTGTAGACCCAGGATGTTAAATCCTGTGAAATCAAATCAGTGCAATAAAAGAAAAGAAAACTAAACAAATTTAGGACACATTATGTACGATTTCTTGTCCCTAGCTTTCCCTTTTATGGAAATCAAACAAAGCTCTTTACTTGCAGGGAATCTTGTCAAATCATTTCCGTAACCACAGCATGAAAATGAACGAGTCATGTTTACAACTGAAGTGGGGCAATAACTCGCTTATTGGAATGCAACATCACCTATTCAAAAACGTGATTGTAATAATGACACAGCACTTTCAAAAGGGTGTGTCAACTGTATGCGCATAGGCAGATAAAACAAGTTTATGGGTCACTGACACTTATTTTCTTTTAATGTGTTCTGATTTTCATTAGACTGATTATTGACATCCTGTTTGATAGCAGTTTTTCTAAATTTGTCATGTTCACTATCATCCATATATGAAAACATATTTATGTATTTTGAGTCCGAAAATACAACAGTTGGGAGTTTGTAAATAAACATTAAGTAAAATAGAAAAATAAATCGTTGGTGTTATCGTCTACAATGTCATGTCATAAGTTGTTATGTGTTCATTTCGCTCATGCTACACGCCCAAAGCCCTTTTTCCTCGCTCTTACAGTATTAAATATGTTTACTGTGTAAAGGAACAGGCTGTAACCCTCGTCGAGGAGTGTGGTTTAACAGTTATTCATTGTGGTTGACAACAAATTAGAGGCAGACTTAAAAAGTCAAACAAACCTGTCATCTTCTCATTTTTGTGCAAATACTTAAAGATGTGTAAATATACATACCCTTTGACAACAATGATGTACGATTAAAGATAGGAAGTCAAAAGTGCATACCTCATGATTCAAATGGAAAATGGAAATGTAGCCCTCCAAATGGCCTCATCACTACGGCCTCCGGGTCCAGAAATATTGCAGTGGACACCATGCAAAACTGCGGAAACTCAATCCGTACATTGCTGTTACCACAGCAGGTTGACACTCTTGAATAACATAAAAACCTTATGCCAATATCAACGGCCATTAAATGCTTTCCCAAAAGAGTAAAAGGCACCAACGAAAATGTCAAAAACAGCAAAATAATCTTGTGTACATGCAGATTTCTTCAATTATGGTGGTCAAAAACATGAACTAGGCTATTTTTAAATAGACTCACAAAATAACATTATTATGAATAAAGTGACCATGGCTCAGAGTATAGCTTACACTTCATCTCTTTAATTTAAAAACAAACAATAAATGTAAAGACATGAGCAGTCAGGGAATTCATGAGTACTGACCTCCAGGAAAGCTCAGGCTGACAACATCACTCCCAAGTTATATTTTTCTTTTTCTTTTTTACAAAATAGTTTGTTTTCTGTCACATCTGAACCCATTCAACCCTCATCATTCCAACATTTTCCCAACAGAATCCCGATACGACCACCCAACATACTGCTGGATACTGTAGACCTGATGCATGTAGAGAAGCTGCAGCATGACTGTGTGGCGTGTTTGAACACTAATGACAAGCACCTACTCCTGGTAGGTGGTGCCAACACTTACTTCAGCTCCAGCTCATTATTCTGTTCAAGTGTCTGAGAATCACAGTAGCTTTAGTCACGACTGTCACAAAATCCTTCACTATTGATAACTGTTATTGATTACTGTGTTGTTAGTATTTAACATTTTGTGGCACTGGGTTAAAAAGACATATATGTTAGCATAGCAGCCTTTATATAGCCATTTGATAGCTTTCATTTGAGTTTTAAATAACATAGAAAAAAAGGGTTTATGAAATTATCTGAAATGAGTTGGCCCCAAAGGTAAATTTCTGTCTAAAAATGATAAAAATGGCTATTGCTTTGTCTCATCACAAACTTTATCTGACCTTAATCATGCCATTTCTACTAATTAATGTCTCAAAATACATTTCAAGGCTTCTGAATTCTGCTTTTAAATTGTTCAATTTGCTTCTAATCAAAGGAGTTTTTACAAGAAGTAAAAAAGAAAGTTGTCCGAAATATGAAATCCTTCCATTTTACTCATTTTTGCTCATCTAAATAAAGTCGATCACCATTTAAACTGTGCATCCTAGTCCTGAAAAAGGTAAGATTGGTAGAGTTTAGAACCAGGAATTCTGCAACAGAAAAGCTGGAGACATTTAGATATGTAAACTACATCATTATCATCATCTAAACCCTTATATACTGACTGGTGCAGAAGACACTGAACTGGCTCTGGACTCTCGTGTTTTCCTTGTGGGGATGGTGACAACACAGCATGAAATGCCGACTGTAGCCTCTGGCAGCTCGTCATCCTCAGTCCATTCATTGAGGTCAGGGTTGTAAACCTGAATGCATTTCTTGTACTTCTTCTCGCCCTCGTTCCAGCCTCCGAGGAGATACACCTTGTTGTTCGAAGTGGAAATACCGGCTGTGCTCACTCCTGTGTGAAGAGGCGTGCAGTAGCTCCACTGCCCGTTGCTGGGGTTGTAAGATTCGACAGCGAGGACATCCACCCTCTCCCCACGACCTCCCAGCTGGCTGCCACCGATGACGTAGGCTCGGTCTCCCACAGTGGCAGCGCAGTGCCATCCTCGAGGTGTGCTCAGACTGTTCTTATCCTGCCAGGTGTCAGTGGAGGGGTCGTACGAGCACACGGACCTGGCGTAGGCGTTGTTGATGTAACCTCCTGATACAAGGATCTTGCCGTCGATGATGGAGCTGCCGTGGCAGCAGCGGGGCACCTCCATGGGAGCTTTCATCTGCCAGTGGTTGGAGGAGGGCACGTAGCACTCCATAGAGGCCTGGACACCATCAGCGTTTCGCCCTCCAACGGCAAACAAGAGGCCGTTGAAGGTGTTGAGGCTGAAGTGGGTGCGCCTCTGGATCATGTTGTTCAAGTGAATCCAATTGTTGAAGCGTGGGTCATATCTAGAGAATGTGTGAGAGAGGGGGCATTTATTTTCTGATTCCACACGAACTAACAAATTCCAAAGTAAAAGCACAATTAGCTCTTACCTGCAGAAGTTGCTGACTGCATGTTTCGCCTGATTCCTTGCATCATTCTGGTCCTCACCACCTGCCACGTACAGGAAGCCATCCAAGACCGCCACACACTGATTGAAGCTTTTTGCCGGCATTTCTGTCAACTTATTCCACACGTTATCTGCATCTCTGTAGAGAACTTCTTTGCTGAGAGATTTCTCTGTCAGGGCAGGGCGTCCACCGACTGTGAGTATCACCCTGAGGCCTCCGCGTACCTTTGTTCTGCGTGACTGGAGGATGTTCTGTTGGTATGGCAGCAGATGGTAATTCATGGCGTCAACAAGGAGACGGTGGCACTCGGAGTCTTGCATCATTCTAGGCACACTCTGGACATGATTCACCAGGTCTTGGGCAGAGATAGTGCCGAAGCGAATGTGAGTAAGCAGATCGGCCGCGTACTTCAGCCTCTTCTCGTCGAAGTCCAACCATTTCATGGCGATCTGGAAGGCTGTGATCTCAGAGGGAAGCTGCAGGGAATCATCTGAGAGGAAGTCGCTGATCTGCTCGTAGGTGAGCTTCAGGAACTGCTCCATCTCAGAGAACTCGATGAAGTTCTCCCGCATGAACTTCTGCGATGCCTCCTTGGTTTCTTTCAGGTCATAGGCATCGGCGATATTGGCCACATACATGCAGTTCTCCACGCTGAGCTCCTGCATGAGGAAATCACTGCACATCTTCACTAAGGTACCGATCTGCAGCAGCATGGCTGCAGCGATAGTGCTGCCGATGCTGTACAGAGACAGGGTCAGCTTTCCAGAGTAGGCATATGTGATTGCTGTGGCGAGGCCGACAGGTGACAGGTCGTTCAGGTCGATCTTCTGGAGGGATGAGTCCTTCTTCAAGATGTTGCGAATGTACTCACTGCAAGAGGCCATGACAACCTTGTGGACATCGAATGACTTGGACTTGGTGGCGACCGTCAGATCGCAGAGGAAGCTGTCCTGCCTCATGGTGCTCAAACCCTCCAGGAGATTTGGGGCATACACAGAATCAGTGACTTCAGTCGAAATGCAGCTGAAGCCATTTCCTCCCTCTAACAGAGTGTTCAACCCGTTGATCTTGTTGATGGGGCTGTCCTCAACCATGATGGTCATTTCATTGATGTCCCCTTTGCTCTTCTTAGGTGTCTTATTCTTCTTGGGTGCCATGGCTGTTGCAGCAGAACGCAGCC
This sequence comes from Spondyliosoma cantharus, assembly GCA_900302685.1. Lineage (NCBI taxonomy): Eukaryota > Metazoa > Chordata > Actinopteri > Spariformes > Sparidae > Spondyliosoma > Spondyliosoma cantharus. The sequence goes on from OMLP01044640.1 coordinate 73,196, forward strand.
CAAACCTTTCGAAAATATAAATGTAACATGTTAGGAAAGTGCCAGAAAAGCTGTATCATCAGTCAGATAAAGTCATGTGCTACAGATCCTGTCTTCTACTGAAAATACAGAGGAGTTCAAGGTATATTCCCTTGTATCTACATACTGTTTTCTTTGCTCAAAATTAAGCAATAATGTCAGATCCCTGCACATTTGACTTGTTGTATCTAAAGAGAAATGTTTTCGTTCGTTTTAGAGTTAGTAGAATGTAATTAGACACAACCAGACACCTCTGAAAGCATGTATGCTACCAGGTGATGCTGGGGTAATGTGAGTGCGTCAACATGCCCCTCTTTGCATCTGTCACAATTTATCAGCAGTATGTCCAGGAATAGCAACACTGGACGGTTCACCCATGACGTTCCTTTTATAGGCTTTGAGACATGAGCAGCAGGCCTCATGTCCTCTGGATGTTTAACTTCGTATCAGGACAAATATTCGTTTTTTGTAATTTTTCTTCATTTGCTCTAATTCTGTAAAGCCTGTCCTGAATAAGGCTGCCAATGACACGATATATAAGACAAAAAAAGTTTCATAAAAAGCCATTCCTCACATCATTTACCCACAACCCAAGAAAGCTTAACTTACTGTCACCGTGACTGTGTAAATAATAATTTCACCAGAAGCTCAACAGCTTCAAACAGTTCATTTGCCTTGTGATTCCATGTTAGCAAGTGAAGAGCACATTTTTCATTCCATTTTCCATTTTCCAAGTAACCAACAAATGCTGACGCATCAACTGCACCAAACAGCCTTTTCAATGCTGAAATGGCAAACAATCAAGCATGGCAAAGCTCCACGTACCTGAGAAATGCAGTTGAGGCTGGGGACGAAGGAACTTGTGCCTCCAGTTACTGGAGCAGGAGAGAGAGAGCAGCAGTCACCCCAGCTGAAAGGGACATGTGGTTAACTCCTCCTCTTGGGGAGCGAGTGCCAATCAAGTATTGTGCAAAGCATGGGACCCTACACCCCACCTCCCAATACAGTGTCCTACAATAGCCTCCAATCAGTTGATGTCAACATACTGTGGGGGCTCGACCTATATCCTCGATGTAACGTCACATGAGGAGCTTCATCAGGTCATTGTTGAGAAATATTTCATTTATTATCTTTTTCAAGTATCCAGAAGGAAAAATGTTTATTGGGATAATTTAGTTGCACAATACACTGGAAATAAAAATAAATCAAATAAAAGTAAGAATGATCTTGATTTGTTGTTGGATGCGATCATGGGCAATCAAAACGGAAATCCGCAGACTTTATTTTGAGAAAATAGAAGCTAAAGTTTGCAGAGAAAATCCTCAAGACGTGATCACCAATTAATAACCAGAAACCAGAGGTTAGACTTGTATTTGTTTTGTGATCAATAAGTTGTAATTTAAAAATACCCTGCGTCTGGCTGGTTTTAGGTTACTGATCACAATGCAAAGTACATGTACAAAACCTCTGTATTATGGTTTTATTAAATGTCGTTGGATCCAAAGATCATCAGTTTTTGTTTTTCCATTTATACACTTCAAACTGTTTCCTGCAACTCTCTTTAGAAGTCTCTTGAGACTTACAAAAAGGTGAATTCAATAACCGACTGTGTGCAGCTCATTGTGTATGCACGGCTGATGGGATGGCCGCTTACACCTGGCGTAGATGCAGATTTTTGTGATACATTTATTGTTTTTTTCCTCTAATTTTCAGCCATAGAGTGCTCAGGGTCATGCATCTCTTTGGGTAAACTCTTGGAAGGGAGAGCATGTATTTTTTTTTTTTTTTAGGGAGAAAACCATGTCATCCAAAATTGGAAGGATCAGAAATGTCTCTTTCAGCGCCGCTGTATGTCCATTCAAAAGGAGAGCGAAGGAGAGCGAGTGCAGTATACTGGCCAACAGAAAAAAATTGAATTGAATTGAATTGAATTGAATTTCTTTCTGTTGGCCAGTATACTGCAGGATCATGGTGTTTTTTTTATTCTTAAGGCCAAGACCTGACACTAATAATTGGTTCCCTAATTAGCTTCATTTATGTTTTGCCCTTTACTGATCAGAAGAAGAAGAATACATGCAGCAACAATGTGTTCCTTGATATGAATTGTCACATAATTACCAAAACACACACCCCACATCATTTCCGCCCATTATAATAGTGTCATCAGCGGGCGCGCGCGCGGCCTGGTGTGCAGACGGCCGCACGTGAGTCACCGTGATGGCCAGCAGCTCTGATGCGGTGAAGAAGAAAGTCATGAGGTTCAAACTTCAGCTCTCGGACACGGCAGAGTCCGCTACGGTAGATAAAGTGTTTGCTTCTTCTTCAGATAAGTGCGCACAACAAACGGCACCGAGCTGAAGCGCAACAGAAACTCGTCTTTACGGTTCTTTAGGCGTTTTCACGACACAGCCAATGATCTCAAGGCTGTCCCCGAAGCTCCTCTGTTTTAATTGGCTGAACTAACTCCACCGTCTCTCATTAGATTTCTTTTTTTCTGCACGCTCGTCTCGTATCGCTGATCATTTGAGGACAGACGACATGTGCGCTGCTGCCACGCACAGCATTTGAACCCTCTCGCTGTGGGGGTCAGCCTGTTTAAATGGGAGGTGCCTGCCTGCTAAAATTGGCAGCTCCTGCAGTTGTTCAACTTATGGCTGCTGTCCATCATCAGGCCGCCCTGCAGGCCTGCTGGAATCACCTTTTTTTTTCTTTTTTTTTAACACATAGCTGGATTTATATGATAAACTGTCCAGTTTAGATGTTAAAATTCACTTTGTAAACACATTAAAATTCATTTAAAATGCACAGCCTGAAAACACCCAACTTATATATAGTGAGACTTTACAGTGGCCAACAGTTGCATTATCCATTTATAGTTCGAGGTAAAAGGAGCAGCCTAAGTGGGTGTGTGAGGTTCCCATACATAGCTTCTGCTCTGAATGCACAATCAGCAACTGTGGTGATCCGGAGTCAGGACTGCCATATTTGGCATGTGGAGCTTTTTTTTCCTTTTCTTTTCAGTTTACTTCACCTTTCAGCTGCTTTTTGTCCTGAATTGTTGATGTGTTTACTCTCTTTCCAGGTTCTAAAGATTTTGCAGAAACTCAAGGATCTGGATATCACATTAGACATTCTTGCTGTGAGTCTCTGATGCAAAGAACGTATTTTGAGTTTATGTATTCGGACAAGTTTAATGTTCTTTGACTTGTGTCTGGATATAAATTAGGAAACTGGAATTGGGAAAACGGTTAACTCGTTGCGCAGACATGAACAGGCGGGGGAACTTGCCAAGTCACTAGTTAGGGGCTGGAAAAGACTGGTCCCTAAGGAATCCACAAGGTGCATGTAGTAAACTTTTTAGTTTTATTTAACAATATACATTATAATGTGATTGACTGTGCTTAAATCTTTATGTATTTGACGTCTTAATCTTGAATATTCCCTTGATGCAGCCACACAGAAGATGCAGATGCGTCTTTTATGGACAAACCAGAGGACCAAAACTGTACAAACAATGGCTTGACAAAGGATGATTTGAATAATAATTGCTTAACATCTTTGGAGAACAGTCAGAACTCTTCAGATGTGGCCCTTTTTGAAACAGGAGATAGGGAAAATGATTCAGAGAAACGATGTGAAGAACAGATGAGACATAAGGACCAGACTGAAAATCAAGAAAAAGGTCACAATATCTCTCGGAAAATTGAAATCCAAGTGGATGAAATGGAAAAATCGGTTGTTGCCAAGGAAAAGAAAAATGATCAGAGTGACATGAAATCAGGAGAAGTCAAAAACTCAGAGGACATTCATCAGAAGTCCAGGTCTGATTCCAGGGAAGCCTCAAAAAGCAGCTGTGACAGTGGAAGATTTCAGTCCGGAAAGGAGTCGAATAAGAAATCAAAGCCATCAAAAGAGTCGTCAACAGAAGGCAAAGACTCTTTTCCATTTGAGTCCGATGAGAAACACTCAGAAACCTTCAAACGGAGCGACGTCAGAGATGACGGGTCTTCGGGAGTCTCGAGGAGCTCAGAGGCTCAAAACAGGAAAAGGAAAAAATCAAGTAAAGAGAAGCACAAACAACAGAAGCAGGAGTGCGGAAAAAAGGGACATCCAAAACACAAAGAGGCCAAAATAAAACCCAAAGACAGGGAAAGTGACTGCGAGGCACCTTCCATGTCTTTTGAATCATGCTTGAACTATGACGTTAATGTTTTCAAGAAGAAAGAAAGATCTGGAGTGAAGAAAGCTCTCAAGCAGAACAAGACTGCAGCAGAAGATCAGAGCGTGAAACCTCACAAGCCACCTGTGACGTCTCTAAATGTTTCCTCTCCAAAACGGGTACATTTAACAGATATCTGAAGAGTTTAACCTCTGTACTGCAGGTAGTGATCCACTGATAATCCCTTGTATCTCAGCAGTTTAAGGAGTCTGTAATGGAGCTGATGAACATTCCTTTACCTGCTACTCTGTCCGAATGTGAAAAGCAAATCAGTGTTGACTACTTTGAGACGAAAGGTACTGTATCTGTAACAAATCCTACTGTATCTTCCCATGAGTTATCTCGTTCCTGATGTTCACCGTTTTATCTTAAAGCCGAGAAGGAGTCGGATTGCTGTGACATCTCTGAAGAGTCTGCAGGCTTCACCGGTCAGCGACTCAACAAAAAGATGCAGGTGTACTCGGGTGCCAAGACCGTCTTCCTCCCGGCCATGATGAGCTTGCACCAGCAGTGTATCCGCACGCTCCAGAACAACATCAACTGTGAGTAAGATCTTAGCGAGGGCTTTCGCAGGACTCTGATCAGTCGGTCGGTTTGTTGGATTTGTGTTCAGCAGCAGGGATGTCTTCTCAGTGCTTTATGAAACTGGCGGAGTCCCGTTTGAGATCCTCGAGCCGGTGTTGGAGAGGTGCACATCGGAGCAGCTGCTACGCATCGAAGAATGCAACCCAGTAAGAATACATTGAGTGCACACTTGGTGGCCATTTTAATTGGGTACACCTGCTCAGCTCTGATCTGGACAACGTATTTGCTTTTTAGACCAGCTCAACTTCATAGATTCAACGAATGGAACACTGTCCTAGGCAAAGGCCATGAGGGACTAATCCTGGTCAACAACACGCATATTTACACAATGGCATTCAAATGGTGCCTAATAAAGGCTGACATTATATAGAATAATCCTTTATTAGTCCCACAATGGGGAAATTCACATTGTTGCAGCAGAATAGCAAAATACAACTGGACTGTAAATCATGCAGAGCTGGGAGGAATTCACATTTCACAACCTGGGGTGATGCTCACAATTATTTTCACTGTCAATTTATTTTAAAAATGAATCGATTGGTCTATGAACATTATTTTTCAAAAATTGTGAAAAAGGCCATCTTTTGTGTTAGCGTCCGTCTGAAACTGACATTTTCTCCTCGAGAAATCAATTTTCAAAATTAACAAGTAATTGTCCTTCAATTGAGTAATCATTGCAGCCCTGGTTACAACTACATTGTCACCCAGAGGAAATGCCATGGGGTCATTAAGTTTTATGGGTATAATGTTTAGCAGTAAATATGGAATCAGAACATCTTCCTATTAGACGTCTTGTGTGCAAAGTTGACATGTTTGACGAATGCTTTCAAGTCCTCACGTGATAATCTGCCAGTGAAATAAATAGATATTTATTGAGTACATCAGCCTTTGTTTTTATATTGGAGCTGGTTCAATGTGATCTCATAACTAGTTTGGTCAACGTGCATGATGATCTTTGACATACAGCTACAGTTATAGCTACATATAAACTTATCTTATCTTAAAGCTGCTTCTCAGCTGAGAGAAGTGAAGGTCGTCCTGGTGCTGCTGCTGTATCTCATCCAAGCACGTTTCAACATGTTCTAATGATCAACGATGTCTTTCTGAACACCACTGAGCTGTAGACTTCCTACCACATGTCTGATCTCCTTCACTGAGCTGTGCTTGTTTTGCTTCGTGAATTGTGAAGATCCAGAGTGCAGCTTTGCGCAGCAAGCCATGCATAATAATATTCGTCTGAACAGTAACGTAAAAGACGAGCTCAGCCACATTCCTGGAGCTTCACAGCAAAACAGAGTTGCAACATTCCTCTGAAACAACTGAAAACCAACAAACTTTTAGGAAACATTTTATGTTTTTTCAAACCCACGCTTTGTAAACCTTGGGTAGAGATGTGTATTTGAAGCTATTGTCAAATTTATGACTAAGGGAGAACTTTGTTTGAGCATACAGGTGTTTTATTTCTTGTTTCGGCCTGTAACTGTTTGTTTCCACAGATCTACGTAGGAGTGACCGACCACTTGTGGGGGAAACATTGCCAGAGGGACTTCAAACACTCCAAACTTCAGGAGTATGAATCATGGAAAGAGATGTACGTCAGGCTGTCTGAGGAGAGGGAAAGGAAACTCCAGAGACTGACAAAAAGCATCGTTTCGGCACATTCTAACAAACCTAAAGGTATTTGGGTTTGTTTTATTTACATCCATTGTGAAATAAAACGATAAACTGTTAAACATTAGAAACACAATACTTATACATGCTGTATACGGTGGGAAAATATTGTTTATGCTTTATTACATCCTGTATGCTGCAACGTTGTTTTTTCTTTTTTAGGTCGGCAGGTGAAGATGGCATTTATTCACACTGTTGCCAAGCCACCGAGAGATGTGCGAATTCAGCAGGAAATTCACGGAACTGCTGTTCAGCAGCCTCATCAGCTCAGGTGCAGGTGGCTTCCAGCGTCCTAAATACAGAGAAATATCTACATGTGTTTTGTGATGGACCCTTTTTTTTGTTATTTATTTACATTTCAGCTTTGTTGTTTTCCTGATGATAGTAAAGTTCATGCAAAGGGCAAAGACTTTGAGAGGCAAACGGGGCCATTGTTGCACATTTTTACACCTGGTACGCCTTGTGCTCGCTCTGCTCCTCTCCCACATAAAAGCCCTCAACTACAAAGTGATCACTCGACAACAGCAGCTTAGCAAGGTCATAATCTGACAGAGACTCATGTGATAACACTGGGTGGAAATGCTTTTTGGTTGAGCTTAGCCAAACACAGGAATTGGAGCAATGTGCTGGATAAACTGGTTTTATTCTGGTTAGCGACGGCCTTGGGGCCTTTGTTTACGCGCCACAACATGGGATGTTGTGCTCACTAGCTGTAGTCTAACGTTGTAAGTAGATGGACACTCATTTTGTTTGTTGTGTGTTTGTTTTGTAAAGTAGTGATTTTGTTTCATTATGTCTTGAATTGTCAGTGTCATGGTTCAGGACAACAGATCGAGGCCCAGTTGTAATGAGTCCAGCAGGTCCGGCAGCAGTTCCTCGGGGGCAGGAAATACACAAGACCCTCGCAAAAAGACAAGTGAGCTGACAGAAATATGTTGTAAATGCAGACTGAAAACTACTGCATGCACATAGATCTTTATGTAGACCTGATGATATGCATTTTGTTTTTGCTTATCCCTTATTTTTTGTCCACACAGGAGTTGCTCCAATGATGGCAAAGTCCTTAAAGGCATTTAAGAAACAGCTGGGACGCAGATAAATGCTCTTATATGATCGTGCTATTTACAGTGTGGGTGCAGGTGCGGTGAAAGTGCACTCTATCATTCATTAACTTTGGGACAATGAGAGGCTTGTGTTCACCTTAGATTACTGTGTTTGTCTGAATATACAGGCAGTCGCCATGTTTTTTTTCCTCTCTATAACTGTGAGTTGTCTTCACTATTAAATGGACAATGGAATGAGCAAATGTCCTGCCTTCATATGTTGTCTTTAAGCCGGTTTGACCTGAACAAGGTCAGTTGGTAGGTTATTTAATGTGGTTTGGCTCCCTCTAGAGGACGAATAGAGAAGAGTAGCATTCTCTGTGTATTTATACATTTCTCCAACAGATACCCAACAACAGGTATATTTTCAGACTAACCATAATGAGCATAAACGATCTGATGTGAGAGTATATTTGACAACTTGCGTCCGAACACTTCTAACACTAAACTGAACAAAATCAAAGCAAACCCATGAGAAAGTAATAACGTCTGATTACATTTTTAATACACACATTTATGAGATCAGGTCAGTTGCTGGTGGTCTGTTGCATTATGCTCTTTCAATATCAAATGGATCATCAACTATACTTTCCGCTCAAGTTCTGTGCAAGTATAGAATAATGTAATCTATGAAACATATCGACAGTTATAAGCAATTTATCCTTGCCTAGTTTTCTTGTTTGTTCAGCTCCAAATTGTGTATTCATCCACTCGTTTTTGAGCCAAATGATTATGAACACAGATCGACAAATTGTCCCACACAATGAGGAGAAAGCAGCTCTCCGTCGCCTCACTGTAATCCCTGCAGTGTTTGCTGTCTTTTATGGATGGGGGAAGGAGACTGCTGTCTGCCTTCTCAAGGACTCTTGCTTTCTATTTTTGTTTTTTTTTTGGGCTATGTTTGAACAACTGTTTGAAATACTAAAAAGGGAGGCTGTGAGAGAGCTGCAGCCTTCAGCACCACCTGTGGCAGCCTGCTATGGCCGCACCAGTAATCCATCTTCATGTTTAATTCATTGGTCGGATGTGAGCTGCTATTTCTCGTATAAAATGATCTTCGGGGGGCTTTTTTCATGTGATGTAACCATAGGTAAGAAAAGGATCTGGAGGTTGTGAGTGAGCAAGTCTCTTCTCATGAATCTATTTATACAGGGTAACAAGGAGACATCTTTACTGATCTCTAAAATAACAGATTGGGAATTCATTTATTATTTTATTAATCGATAATTATCAAAATATCTAACAGATGTTTGGTGCTAACCTTGGCGGGACAGGCCATATGACCTGATGGTTAATGAGGCTGTCCTGCCACAAGAGGACTGTGCAGCAGAGGGCTGCAACTGACCTTGACCTCTGACCTGGAAGGGAGCAGAGTGGGGGAAAAAAATCCATCAAGGATGGATATTTCACCAAGCAATTGAAATGAAGGAAGCATTTCTCTTGTTTTGTGTCGAGAAAACTGAATTATACGACCATAATTTTAGCAGATATTGTGTTCGTGTGTGCATGTTCCTAAACAAGTTTTGAGTTTCATCATATTACCACACAGCAAACCTAGGGTGGTGTAATACTCCATAGGAGTACTGTACAAAATGCACAGAAGGGGGCAGCAATGGTTGGTTGGTTAATAGCAGCCCAGTAGCTAATTTTTGCCTTCAGGTGAACAAGCAGGTTTAGCCAGCCACGCGATTGACTTGTTTGAAACTAAATCACAGTTTAAATCTAATTCACTTTAAAAAACAGACCATGACAGTGAAAGTAGCCAATACTGCAATGTAATACTCAAACTACAAGTTATATATTCAAAATCTTAAGTAAACATACTTAGTATTAGCAGAAAAATGTAATCAAGTAAAAAATTAAAATACTCATTATAGAGCAGAATGGCCCAACTCAGTGTTGTGTTATAGGCTATATTGTTTGATGTTTGATATCACATTAGTACTATTAAAGCATCATTTTGATGTTGCAGCTAGATGCTAATATCAATATCGACTTGACAGTGTTTTGGTAGTTAAGCATCACATTTTATCATCTGATCATAACTAAACCAAGTTTGCATTATCATCTCATTAGTATTGTCAATATTAAAAATCTTAGTTTCAATTCTTTCTCTAAAATCCTAACCCTAACACCTTTAGAAGATGGTAGCACAAGTAAGAGAAGGGTCGTATTATAGCTGAAGTGACTCAGTACTGTCGGAAGTGTTTGCTAATCTTAGCTAACTATACTGCCCACAATAAACTATTGGTCATACAAGACCAAGTGAGCTTGTAGTGATAAACCACTGAGCGAGGATGTGTTCAGACACTTATGAATTTAAATAATGATTTAAAAAAAATCTTCTTTTTAAAGTTAAAGGAGCACTGTGTACTTTTGAGGAAAAATAATCATCAATGACTGATTTTTCATGCCTAAATAAACTATCTTTGTATTAATGACTGAATAAACAAACTGACCTTAAAGGACAACACAGTGCCATACTGTTTCACTTTGCTTATATGTGGCGGACCCTGCCACCTCTCCGGCTTCAAACAGTGTTCTGGGTACCTTATTTTACTCTGAGAACTGCTTGTTTATTCAGTTATGGAAACGTTTGCATTATTCCCTCATTAATATTGTAAATACTAAAAATCTTAGTTTGATTTCCTTCTCCAAAAACTACATAGCGAACCTTTAAATAGTAAAAGACAAAAGTTGCTAATCCACCTGCTGCTGCATTATGCACACTTCTGTGCCTCATAGCTTCTCTTAGTTTCCAACACGCTAAACTTTAAGCAACATTTGTCACTTCAGTCATATTCAAACTATTAATTAAAGAACACACTTCCCAGCTTGTGCCCCCACCGCCGGCTGCTGTCGGTGCTGTGTGTCCCATCATGGCGGCCCCGTGCGGGACGGGGCTATCCAGAGGAGGGACCGGAGGGAGGAGCGGCCTGGGATGATGACGTAGGATTGGAATGAGGGAGTGAATGTTCCGGGTCAGAAACTGGACGGGAGAGGAAATTAACTCCGGGACGAGACGGAAAAACGAGAACGCTACCCTCTTCCACACGGAGATGTAGCCTGTGTTTTTGACGCTATAGAGAGGGGGTTTTAAAAGCGGCGTGTGACGAGGAAACGAGCGGAGGAAAAACAGGTGCCTGCAAAGTAACCCAAGTGAGACGACGGCGGAGAAATAAATCCCATGTTCGTGGCGACAGAACGAACGCTAGCTCGGTAACGTTGCAGCGACTTACTTTCGGTTGGAGTTTCGGTGTTTTGTTCGCCTGCCTGCGAGTTTCGCCTCGCTTGTGTTTGTCGGTGAATTTACTCCAGGACTGTCCCGCCGAGGCAATCTGTTGCATCCCTCTCCTGCCCGCTGTTTGTTTATCGCACGGGTACGAGATTTATTCCCGACTCCCCCGTGATGTTTCACTGTATACCCCTGTGGCGGTGCAACCGTCATGTTGAGATGATCGATAAACGCCACTGCTCCCTGCTGTATGTGCCCGACGAGATTTATCGCTACGGACGGAGTTTGGAGGAGCTGTTGCTGGATGCCAACCAACTCAGAGACTTGCCCAAGGTAAGCAAGGGGGGAAAAAAAAAACCCGCTTCCTCTCACTGGTTTTAATGGCAGGTTCAGTGGCAGGGTAGCGTGGCTTATTTTTGGTAACATGAAATGCGTCCCTCTAGTTAAAGTGCTTCTGGCACAGAGCTGCTAACTGAGCTGATCAGGCATGCCGTGAGAGTCTGGTGGGACCTGGGGACAATAATTACGCAAGATCAGCGTGGCAGGCAACCTGTGTAGGTGGAAAATTTCCCTTGAATTACACCTTCCACCACAGGTTAACACACCGCATGTATCAGAGTCTGGGGTTTGGTCATAAAACATTTTGAGTGCCAGGTGTCTCAGGCATTCGTGGCCTACTGCAAAGCAAAAGCACTGACATTTTGTCTGATATGTCAAACCTGTTTGGGCAGGTGATCCCATGCTGAGGTCAGGAATACTCATGACCCTTTGTCTGTACACAGAGCCATGACTGCATGCAGGGAGCACTGGAATACCTCATTCTTTTGGGGAGTAGAGATTAATTTAAGAAGATTGATAAAACCTGAAGTCACAACTGTGTGACTCAGTGCCCTGATGAATATTAAAGGCTTATGAGTTATGGTGCTCTAGGGCAATATTTCTTCCAAGGTACAGGAGAACGATATTAATTATGATACGATTTACAAGCCGATGGAGGCATTTTCCTCTTCCAAGTAAGACAATTGTTTCATTCAACTGTGATGTAAAGGATAAATGGTCATTACTGACCTTTGAAGTAAGCAATTACATAAAAAAAAGCAAACTGAGTGCATAGGTGAAGGCCATGAAAGCTTCAGAAGAAAATCCAGTAAGCCGATCTAGCGTTTAGCGTTTTTTGTCAAACAGCTGGTAATAAAACCAGGAAAAGACAATATAAGAAGATCTATTCTCCAGTCTCATTTTACAGTATTGTCCTGATGAGATGCACCTAATAATCTATAGATGGACCAGTTTTTGGTCCAGATACAGAGCCTTATAGCTCAGTTCAGCCTCTCCACCCATACAAAATACAGATCCAATATAAGTTTATTTATTTATTTTTTTTTAAGAGTAAAAATCTGTATACCTCATTGCATGGAAGTCTTTGGAATTTAAAGAAAACTTATACTGTATTGTTTACCTTCATCTTTATTCCCATGATCATGTGATCCCACAAATCCATCATGCCAGGCTTCGAGTTATGCGCTTGTGGCCGAACACACGGGTTGAACCAGTCAACATCCTTGTGGATATTTGTGGCTATGGTTGTGGTTTAGGTGTGACAACCAGCAGGAGAGGCGACTGTTTGTTTGAAAACGACAATCGCTGCTGCAAATAGTGTCTTTTGTCCAGCCGAAACCTGATCAGTTATTTCTGAGAACAGTGACTAATGGTCAGTTTCTAGACTGAATGAGGTATTAAAGGAAACAATGGATTTGACGTCAGCCTTCAAGTCAATACTGGTTTGTCTTGACAATACAAGACTACAAAACAAAACTTGACTGTAACCTTTTGCAGATGCACACCTTCGTTCTCCATCACAGCGGCTCTGTTGTATGTTGTTGTATTGTACCATGTAGGAGGACTGCAGGCTACTGAATTACTGACAGTCTTGGTGAGGTGGGGACACACATGCCTAGCCTTCTTTCTTATGACCCTAGTGCCCTGGATTAGGTGGGATACTAGTTAAAGGATTTGCATGTTATTTCTCATGGATCAGGATGGTTCATTTCCCTACGTACAGACTCGAAACTCAAGATCCCAGAGGTCTAACCTGCAGTTTCTCTCCGACATAGCCTTGAGCTTCTACAGTGAGTGAAAGGATGATTGACTTTGTGGTTTGTCAACATATTCCCTTTAATTCTGCAGCCAACCCGGTTTTATTGTAGAAGTTGCTCTCAGTGGCACTCTGGGGAATGTATTTTAAGCCTGAGAAAATTGTGTTCCGTATTCTCAATGTAACCTCTAAAGCACGCAGTACTTATACGAGAGTATGGAATAAGGTTTAGTCCATCGACCTCTTATAACTGAAGTCACGGTGGGTCAGATGTAAAGCCGATGGGATTGAAGGACTGTTGTGTGCCTCAACAATTAGTAAAATGGCTGGTTAAATGTTCAACCCTTGAAGCTGGTTTCGAACTAAATAGAAAGTACAGGGATTTTGTCCGTGATGGGAAGAAAAGAGAGTTGACAGAATATGTTTGGACTTGGCTCGTCCATAGAAATTTGATGGAACAGAGATAATGTGAGCAACCTCCCGTGGCTGTGTCACACTGCTTACTTTGTCCATCGAAGAAAAGCACAGGAACAGGTATTCTGGCTGAAAACAAAGACGACATTATGTGTTTTGTTGTTGCCTCAGTAGTGCGTTTGTATGTGCTAGTGTTTTCTAATGAAGTCGTGATGAATCATTGACCCGAATTGTTAAGCACAGACCAATAAAACCATGAACCAACACACATCTCAGACTTTACACCTGACAAACGGGGCACTGGCAAAGTTTGCCCTCTTTCCATCGTCTGTACCCACATGATGTGATCAGCAGGTGTGCTCACATTGTGACAACACACACATAAGTATGTGTCAATTTGGCAACCTCAACACTCAGCTCAGAAATATTCTGAACATGTTTAGAGGACTGAGGGGTGGATTATGTACATGCCGACATGAGAAACTGTTTATTGTGCTCTTCGGCATGTAACTAATGTCATCAATGCTTGCTGAGTGAACCCAAGAAACGTCCAACTGGATAAACCTTTGTATCAGTCCAGTTCATTGCTCGTTGTGTGCCCTCCTCACATTTGCCTCCAAGGTAGCTTACTGAGTAAATGATGACCACCTATATTAGTGTTGTTTTAAAAGTGATGCAACAAAGCCTTGACTCGGTAAAAACATTTCAAGTCAATCATTTCAACCGGCAGGCAGATAAAGACATGCACAAGGCTGTAACGGGTAAGATGAAACAGCAGAGGTGTGTTTTTACCGAAACAAGATGAGGCAAGTTGATGTTGAGCAGATAGTTTCAATAGTTTTACAAAGAAAAATCTGCTGACCGAGTCATGGAAACATGACACACATGTTTGCGCTGTGTTTTAATGGCTGTAGGCCCTATTTTGCCTCTTTGATTGTTTTATGTATTATTTGTGCTGAGGCGTTGGACAGAATTAGCAAACAGTAACTTGTGTTTATTCAAAGTTTCCATTCAGCAACTGGCCCTCATGATACATACCGTCAATCTCCTTCATGAATAGCAGTCGTTAGCTTAGTAAACAGCAGTCAAACTAAGAAACCAATGGGATGAGAAGAAATATGAAACTTGCAGGCTTTTGAAATGCTCCTGTCTGTTCGTCCAGTTTAAAAATGAAAACAATTTCCACAGTCTCCAACCCCAGTGACACTGAAAGTCTGAGGTGTTGTTTGAATGACTGATATAAAACAGCTCTTTGTATAAGTATAATGGCATTAATTAGAACCGTGACAATTAGCTGAAAGTTAAGTTAATCAGAATCCAGTGTTAAATTTAGTCATTGTTTCAGTCATGTCTCAAGCAAAAAGCTTTTGCTCTTCTTCAATGTAAGGATGTTATATATGATGATGATGCTAGTAAACTGAGTATAGTTAGAGTTTGGACTGTTGGTCAAATAAAACAAACAATCTGAATGGACTAACTGATTAACCAATCAGATTAATTGATGGCAAATATAATTGCTAGTTGTAGGGCTGACCCAAATGTTTCAAAGCTTGGAAGCTTCTGACTTTGCAATACCAATCAACAACTAAATCAGTAGATGAATGGCTCATTTTTGTTGTTTAGTTCATTTTTTTAGGATTGAGATTTGTCCGCTGCACCAAAAAAGATGCAGAAGACTGATAAAGAATTAGAAATAGAGCTCCTGTATGGTGTATATTAGCCTCGAAACCCACGCACGTAAAAGACAGGTGTGCGCATGTGATAAGTGTACAGAACAAAATCTGCAAATAGAAAACAATCCTCATAAATGCCGTCTTTCCAACAGTGCTGTGGTTGGAGGGCTTGACACTGGCACACATATTATCCTTGTCTCTCGTTAGGCTCATATTATTGGCAAAATCCAGCGTATAAGTAAAAAACAATACATACGTTTTAGGAAAGTATGATATCCCTCCAATCCCCTGTTGAAGCCTTGAATTTTTGCAAGTAATTATCGCAAGCCCCAAAAATGGTATTGACAGCCCTAGCTAGTCGTAGCCGAGCAATAAAATGGTTAGTCAAGTAACAGACAAATACCCAGCAACAACTTTGATAATCAAGTTAATTTAACAAAAATGAATTGGTTTCTTGTACTGTATGATGGCATAGTGAATATTTTTGGGCTTTGGACTGTTGAAAAAATTATTTTGATGGGGATTTTTTTCAAATACTTGTTGTTAGCAGCCCCTAGTTTGTGCATGAGGTTGGCTACCATCATCTCAGAGTTTCAATCATTACACACACAGTGAAGGCAGAGATGGAGAGAAAAAGTAGAGGAGAATTCATCTTTGAGACAGGATGTTGCGGAGGTTTATGTCATCTGTGAAGTGGTAAAGCCAGAGGTCCAGAGCAGGAAGCTAGTGATTGAACTGACTTACTAAATGTCATGTGATCTACAAGAAGTTCTTGCAAAGAAAAAGAGGCGTCATAAAGGTAGTTGTTGAGTGACTGACAGGCCAGTTTTAACTCCAGTCTGTGCTGTGAGGTACAACACTGTATGCATGACCATGTAACCTTAGACCCTACTCAGCATTCAACACTGATGTCTTTTACTTAAGTCTTGTAGTTGCAGGGTTGGGGGCTTTCAGACGTAATTAAATTACAACCAGACAGAAGCCTAGTGCTGATAAAGAATCTTCAAATTATATTCATCTACTGTCAAAAATCCTACAGCCTGATGTCTTTAATGTATTGTGTGAGTACATTAATGGCTTTCACAGTGCCATAAGCCATGCACTCTCTTCCCACAAACCATTTTCCAGTTTCTGCTCATTCTCTAACAAACAGTGCCGAAGTTGAAACTAATGATTCAAACATTGACTTGAAGGTTTAGTGAATGTTTAATGGGTTCTTGACTCAGCCTGTTTTGTTTTCGTCACACATGGGTGGTTGTTTGGGGCGTGGTGCTGAGTGACACCAACAGGACGAACAGGTTTGCTGTCACTAACATTAATGCAAGTCTTGCAAAGCTCATGTCAACTACACTGGTCGTACATAAGAATCAATTATGTATCGCTCTCTGTGACTTCTGTGATTATCTTCATTGTTGTCAAGAGATTAGGGTGGTGAACATTTGAATAAAACTGCCTTTGTTTTCTCTTGATATTGGATGTTTCAGAGTACATGTGTTTTTCTTCTGTAGCTGCGTTTGTCAAAAGGAGTGGCGTAGCTCAAGTAGGAAGTCTAAGAGTGCTAAACATGTTAGTAAAATAAGAATTTGCTTTACCTACTCATCTGCCACAGTTCAGGTTAGTTGCCTGGAAATGAACAAGTCTGTACTGGCCAAGACTTTCTTGATGATATCAAGAGATAAATCTCTGAATTTACATTTGTGATTGAGAGACTTGTCAGAAACTGCCTCCACAATATAAATGAAAGGTAAAAGTGAAATTAAGGTTGTTAGGAAGCTAAAGCTGAGTCCCTTGTCATGACTTGTAAGAGTCCAGGTTTGTTTGCTTGATGAAATGATGGATTAGAGACTGTTTGAACTGTCTAAAGACCTTGTGCGTTTAGTAATAGGGTGCAGCTTGACTTTTGGACTCTTGGGCCTTATTTAATGTGCACTCAAATAATATAATAAGCAACTGGATCATGAGTTTAGCTACAGAGGATCTGGCAGTCCAATAACATTGGATTAACAATGATTGCATTATGTGCTTCCTTCTATGCTTTTTTTTTCATCTTCCTTTCTCTTGTTAAACATCCAGAAGAAGAACATTTATAGGCCTACACCAAGCTCTCTAGTCTGAGGACGGTAGCATTGAATATTAGTGGAAATGGCACAATCATTAAGAATTAATCAGAAATCATTAAGGGCTGGCAATGTACTGGATGGGGGCTAATTTTACAACAATGAGCTGCATGGATTAGCTGTGCGCCAGCCATACTGATATAATGAAGCTATTTTCAGTTGAGATCGAGCAGTCTCCAGACAAAATATTACATTTACCTGAGCATACAGCTCTAGGACAGTAAGTTTATATAAACGTGAACCAGAGAGGACACAGTCGAGTTTCCTCCTAAAAAAAGCAAGACACTTTTTTCCTACAGCCTAAAAAGGTTGACATTTTGAATGAGTGAAGTGTTCCACTACAGTTTTGAAATCCATACTCAGCTCAAACCATTTGAGTGTATGGAACAGGTGGTTGTAAAAAGCTGTTGCAGCTTGGATTCATGTTTGTCATAATGGATTCCGAAAGTGACATGCTTTTACGTCCAAAAAATTAATCAAAATTATATGGTATAAGCTGAGCTGCAGCGATTGGTTCATTACTTGATAGAAAGAAAAGTATTCGGCAATTAGTTTGCTAATTGGTCAAAAGAAGCTATTTGAAAATGTCACTCTAAGCTTGGAGAAACTGTGACTAGCATTTTTCACGTTTTTTTATTTCACCATGTTATAGACTAAATCCCAAAGCGCTTAATGGTGAAAATAAAAGGGAGAATAATCAATAATCACAATGATAGTTAGTTGTAGCACTAATTATGAGAAGTCAACACAATCCACTTGTCTGTCTGTTATACACAGTCATTGTGTTGCATGTTCCTTGTGTGTGAGAATAGAGAACAATGTTGTTTGTTTAACCATATTCAGGCAAAAGGTATGTGTATGCAACATACTGGACATTAAGATCAAAATACTAAAGCGCATGTTTAACAGTTAACTTCAATGATTCATTGACTGAATGATAAATGTATGGTGTATGGTATGCCCTCATGACAAGCTGCTTTGTAATTAGCAATAGCAGGGAAAAAGGTCAGATGAGGAAATTCAAGAGGCTGTTATTTCTGTTCATGCCAAAACATTAAAGGAACCTGAAGCAGTATTGTCAACTACCTGCTTTATCACCTAACAGGCAGGGCTCTGCCTGCTCTTGTTATGGGCGTCAAGTATGTGCTTGTGATAATTACTTTTGCATTTTAAATAAGAGTGCCAACTGGATCTAGTCACTGCTGTAGCTTGCTGCTAGCTTCAGGTTAAGTTAATGTCCTGTCACTTGTCATAGCAGGAAAAGCACAGGTGTTAATTATAACTTTAAGAATGGCTTTGCACTATTCAAAAGTTCCTGTGAGTCATGACGGTGAACCGGCATGAGCAATACCAAGATCCTTCTTCCTTGTCTTCGTCTTTTCTCAGGTTCTTCCTCTCCTTCCTCTTCTTCAAAAAGCTGAAGCAGCTAAATAAATCAAGCCATCATTAATTATATTATTTAAACCTGTCATTTTCAATACTGCGACATGTAAAATTGTCTTCTCTGGTAAAGACCTATGTAGTTATTAATCTGTTAAGAGCAGCCATGTAGTTATCATAACAGAGCTGATATAATGTGTACAATATTTCAGGGCACTCAGACGAGCACTGAATGTTTCTTCTGAAGATGTATGAGAATAATACAGGAATAACAACAAGAATTTTATGCCCCTTCTCACACGTGGTTCACCTCCTGTGAGGTGTTTTAATTATTATATGCCTGATTAGACATTTTGTCTAATGCTGTTGGAGCAGGAGACGACTCACACCTTTGTCTTTCGTTCTCACATTGCGGAGAACCAATGTGACTCCAGTAATTGCCCCACCCAAATTCACCACGAGCAGAGGTCTAATCAGCCAGAATAATTAAAAACACTCTTAGCACTCTATGAAAGTAAGACGCAGTCATTCATTCAATCATCATTACTTCTGAAACGCTGACAAGGCGCATACTCCCACAATACAAAACCAGCTCTCATTATGTTTTTCATCTGTAACCAAACTTCAAATCACATTCAGTTCGAATGCATATATTTAATTGTTGTCTAACTTTATAAGGGAGTGATTCAAGGAGGTAAACAAGTGCAAACTGTAATCAGAGTTGCACCAGTGTTGTCAAAGATCATTGCTAATATGAAACCCTTTAAATTGTTTTACTGAATATGTATTTCTTTTCACCTTTCAGCCATTTTTCCAGCTGGTGAAACTAAGAAAACTTGGCCTGAGTGACAATGAGATCCAGAGACTTCCACCAGAAATAGCCAACTTCATGCAGCTGGTAGAACTAGATGTCTCTCGAAACGGTAAGACGGGAAAATACTGTACCATTAGTTTCATATTGCAAAAATGTATTTCTCTGTATTTTCCTCCTGACTGCAATCTTTTGTAATCAAGCAAAGACAAATGAATCACATTGACAGTTTTACTCCCCATTAGTGATGCTGATGCAACGCAGAAGCATGAGAAGATGGTTTATATTAGCCTGTCTCTTCTGATGGTGACACACTCCTGTAGGCACACAGGGGAGGTTTCTCCTGCAACAGAGCAGACTGCTCACAGTTGTGGCTACAGTGTGAAACCAGATTCAGAAGGTCAACTAAGTTAAAGAAAGCACAAACAGACATTTAACACACAGTACTGAATGTGTTGAGTCATAATTACTTTTAAGAGTTGACCTTTAGGGTAAGATAGCTATTGAGTAATTAAACAGGTTCATCCTAAACTAGATTAATACAAAATTCCCTCTTATTATTATAGTTATGTCTTTGTTTTTTTTGTTTTTTTTTTAATCTCTTTAGCACTTAAAGCAACTGTCTTCATCATTTTGACATGTATGATTCAACTGCTGCTGATTAACTGCTGTCTTTTTTCTTACTCAGATATTATGGAAATCCCAGAGAGCATTTCATACTGCAAAGCCCTCCAAGTGGCTGATTTCAGTGGAAATCCATTAACAAGGTAGTCCTGAATATGTTTTACCTCTCAAAAATACAATACTTGTTATTAATGTTCATAGCAGAGAGTACTTCTTTGAAAATTAAAATCTTTCTTGTTGATCATCTGGAGTTTTTCTTTTTTTTTTTTTTCTTTTTATCTCCTCTGCTGTTGTACCTGCCATTATAAACGTTTATACACTCTCCATGACAGACTGCAGATTTTGCACACTCTGCCTTCCATTGTTGGCTGAGACTGAGTCTAATTTGCACCTCAGCAGGTGCAAAACCACAGTGCTTTGCAATATATAGTTTAGGGGGCAACAATGAATAGTATCACAAAGGCATAGGCGTTCAATGCTTTGAGAGTGCACACACACACACACACACACACACACACACACACACACACACACACACACACACACACACACACTTTTTCCACAGTAGTAACCTAATTTCCAACTCTTTAATCAGCTCTATTTTAACAGTCAAATAGAAAAAGGTCTAGTTGCGACTGTGGGTTAGCAGGAGGGTTGATGTTGTTTCATTATCAATCCTCATGTGGATATTAAAGGCCCAGTCCTTCTTTTTTCAGCTATATTCACAAATGAAATTTGACAAGCAAAAATAAGTACTTTTTAAATCATCATAATTGAAAATATGGACATGATTTTGTCTT
Organism: Spondyliosoma cantharus; assembly: GCA_900302685.1. Taxonomy (NCBI): domain Eukaryota; kingdom Metazoa; phylum Chordata; class Actinopteri; order Spariformes; family Sparidae; genus Spondyliosoma; species Spondyliosoma cantharus. Next base: position 93,941 of record OMLP01044640.1, read on the forward strand.
ATGTTTAAAAACAACCTTGACAGCATCAGAAAATGGTAATAACTATTACTTACTTATCTGTATTTGCTCTTTTATGAAAGGACCTCTCGTTTGGGTTCCACGTTGACTTTATATAGTGGGATTTGTGTTTATATCAGCAAGATTTAGTTTACACTTAGCTCCAATCTGCTTGTTCCAAATAACAGTAGCAGGTTGCACATGATGGCTTGACAGACAGTGAGGACTTGTTGATAGCCTGCTCAATAGATATACAGAACCCAAGGTTTTTTAGCTTTGTAAACAAATTCAGTTTGGCTTACAGTAGTTCCAGATAATGTTTTGTTGAGCAGAAGGAGTCTCACAAGCCCATATCCATGTAGGATACTCAAAGAGAGTTAAAGTACACTTAGCCTGCCACAAAAATGGAAATAACCGGAGCTAAAGGGACACAAGAAGCATTATTTTGTTTTTCCTGCTGTGGATCAAGATGTGACCACAACTACCATCGCAGTAGTCCAATCTGGTCAGCCTGCAGTATTAGAGAAGATAATGGATTTTAAAGTAAAAACCAGACAAAAGAAAGTTTGCAGTCTATTTGTCTCCATTTAATAAATGAGAACTGGGCACATAGTTTACTGTTTTCAGGAGACCAGGAGGCACAGTGATGTTTTTTTGGTGATTATTGTGATTTATTGTTATTATATGTTCATATACAAGTTAAAACATTTGATCTTAAAGCTGCACTAAGCATTCTTTTGAATAGAAAGGACAGGGCAGGAGGAAAAGATAATGGCCACAAGCATCGATAAACAACTCAAGGACAGTTTATGGCTGTAGTGTGTTAGTACTCTTGTTTACCATTAGAGCTGGGTAGAAAGAAGGCAACATGGACATCCAACCAGAATCTTCTCAAGTTGATTTAAAACATATTTGTTGGAGTATTTAAAGCATATGTATGTATGTATGTATGTATGTATTATTTCTGTGCTCATGACATGACAGCCTGACTTTTATTTCTCCAGGTTACCTGAAAGCTTTCCAGAGCTACGGAATCTAACATGCCTTTCCATCAATGATATTTCATTGCAAGTTCTTCCAGATAACATTGGAAAGTAAGTAAACACACAATGTTTTATCATACGTGTCCTGACATATTAAGTGTCTCTAGCCTTTGCCAATATCACTTTCCCACAGTTTCATAGCCAAGGCAAAATTGAAACTGTTTATCTTACTGTGAAATGAATGATATTGATATCTATGTTACCTTTATCAAATGGTAAACAAATGGTGTTTAGGATGTTTGTAACCTTTCATAAATCTAAATCTTTTCTAGGCTTTCTAGACTACCTCTTTGTTTTGAGACTTTGTTTTGGCTCAGACCTCTAGCCTGAGGTGTTCGAGTGGTTGGGGATGATAATTAATTTCATCCAATTTATATTCTGAAAATACAGAACCAATTTGATTTTCACCCTCAGCGATCTGTAAACAGACAAACTAGTCTAGTGTATAAAAGCAGCTCAAGCGTCAGCATTTCCCTTTTTAAATGCACTGAGCTCAAATATTTGAGTGGCACTTCTGTGTGTGTTTTCTAGTGGCAAATTAGTCAGGTTGACAATTGCTGCAGTTTTTTTTTTTAGCCACTGAACACAGTGAGAGGTCCACCTACACAGCAATTAACATTGAGAAAGACAGTGTTTCTTTTGAGCTTAAAGATTAAAAATGTGTGATGTTCCAGACCATTAGCAAACCTCCTCCTGCACAGCTCACTGAAGGTTATGCAGTAAATGCTGTTAGCGACAGAAAAACACTTAGCATGTCAAAGGGCCCGCATTTCTAAGTTCTCCTGCAAACATTTCTTCTAAAGTGTCCTCTATCTTGCTGGATTGAAGAAAACATACCAACTGCATTACTCTTCACAGACACATCAGTCAATGTTTTCTTCTTGGCTGCATTGTCATTGTTCATAAAAGGCTTGTTGTGAGATGGCACATAATCTGCTGTAGTGAAAGCTCATGTCTGCCAACATTCTTATTCCTATGAGGTCTTCCTTATTGTTGAGTTCACTTATAATTGGATTTAATAACAGAACTATGTGCTTTTAAGTCAAATTGCTACAGGGGATGTTTTTGGTAGAAGTTTGGAATTCAGGGGAAACTCAACTTAAACCCTTACAGAGATTTCAGGGGGTATATTAAAGAAGTCTGCTTCTGTGGATATTGCTACATCCTATTACCTGTTTTATCAGACCCTTTCTTTTTTAACACCAGTGTTTTTTAAAATCTGAATTATAAAAACAGTTGTCCATATAGACATGTTTTTTAATGGCAGGTTTTCTGACATTGATCTCCTTGGTGAAACTCGTATTGACGTTGTCCAGTAGTATGTTTTGAATAATTATTGGCAGTGGTTTGGATGGCATATTTTAACCATTAGATAAGTGTTAAAACAGTTGGAGCTAAACTAAACAGAGATTTGTCTTGGCTTGCCACGGTGCCATAAATTAAGAATTACTGCTGAGCCTCTCGGGGGTAATCGTGGATGGTGGATGAGAGCCTGACTGTGTGACCTGAGAAAAGACTCTTTTTGCTTCTTTAGTGATCATAGGTCAGGATTGTAGACTTTGAAATAATATTATGCTACTTCCACATGGGATACTTAGACTTAATGTTAATCCGATGTTATACATTTACAGTATTTTATCTAAAGATTGTAATTAGATTAACTGATTAATTGATTATCACAATACTTTGGGATAGACTAAATAATTGCCAAGTAATTGATAAATTGATGAACCGTTTCAGCTCTATGGGGATCCATACTGTTATGGATTAAAGATGTTCTATACACTGATAATGGTCCTTCATAGGCTTAAATAAATGAAGTTGTGCTATTTGCTGAGCATTGTTGATGTTCTGGATATTTTCTTGGTTACTATTCAGCAACGTGTTATACTTTTGGTTAGAGACTTCAAACAAGCATTAGGGCGAGGATGGATTTAAACGTTTGCTTGCTCTGACCTCAGTGTTGCATTTGAAATGTCATTTAAGGGGGTTTTTCCTGTACAGAAATTATTTCAATCCTCTTCCAAACAAAGTTTTATTTTAGAGAGAAATTCATGGCTATAACAGCTCATATTGTTGATGTTGTTCACCATGGCAACAGCTACAAACTGAACACACAGCTGGAGCTTTTACAGCCGCAGCGACTGATTTACATTATTTTGACTCTGCACACAGTCTAATAGGGTTACCTCTATGCCATGCACAATCTTCCTTAAGTTCAAGCGATCTCCTAACAACCTTCCCCTCATGGTACGGCATGTGCCCCACATATGTCCCACATCTATCTTACATAACGCAGTGACTTGAGGCCTGCTCTCTGTCAAGGGAAGAAGGTAATGAAAACCATAACACAGTTGGAAAAGCGAATAAGATAAATGTGCATGGGGTTATCTATGGTGTACTTCCTGAGTTGGGAGTGCTTTCCGAAAAAAAAAAAAAAGGCTTTCGCAGAAACCTGAGACACGTTGTGCAGTTTGTGTGTTGTTTTCATTATTTTTCCTATCTTTTGTGTCCGCGATAGTCTCTTCATAATGAAAAACAGAAGACTGCCGAAAAGTAGTTCTTCTAGTCCATGTTGTCGCATTTGAGGGCAGGTCACTCAAGAGATTTTTAGATCAAATCAATAAACACTTCAAACCTACTAGTTTCTATTAGTCCCCGTGGCTCAGTCTGCATGGTTAATATTTATTTGCTCACATTATGACCGTAATCTGTCGCTGGAAAGATCTTCGAGAGACTGAAAAGAACTATTTATTACTATGTCTATTTTTTCTTATTTTAGCTCAGCCATTTCCTGTCTGCTCCTACACCCCACTCGGTCCAATAAACGTGATAAAATATCCCCCCAAAAAATAACAAGTTGGGATATTATTGGGGAGTACAGTCACTTCTTGTTGTCTCCAAATACATTGTCTGTATCATAGACCCCCTGTTGTCATATTTTTCTAAATATTTTTCTATCAAGCAAGATATAACATTATAAACATTATGAATTTAATCTGTCGCTGCAAAGGCTTCAAGAGACTGAAAAGAAGTCTTCAAACTATTTATTACCATGTCTATTTTGTCTAAGTTCAGCTCAGCCAATTGACTCATAATGTTTGTTGGTGTTTCAATGAAATGTTGAAAAGGATATTGACACTTTGGTCAGACTCTAATACCGCATGAAGGCCAAGTTATTTATTCTGGGTTCTTCCACAAGGTGGACTTTGTACTGCAATAGTTGGCTGTTATAAAAATCCTCTATTAATTGGCTCCATATACAGTTCTGAGGTGCACATAGGCTGCGCTGCACGAAGATAACCCTGTACTTTGGTCTCTGATGCCACTAAGACATTTTGTTCTTCATTTTAAGTATGCAGCACGTGTTTATGCTGTCGAGATTTCACAGACGTGATAAGACCGGCACACCTCCAAAGTACTTCCCATGCCCAGATATCTGATTGCAAGGATACTAACCATTTTTAGCTAGAAACTCTATTTTCTCCCACCATACACTCAGAGCAATCATATGTATTATATGTCCGTCTTGGGGAGATATAGAAACTGCAGCCCATGTTTTCTTGGCATTTTCAGAAACGTATAATCATCATTCTTTTTGCCTGTCATTGCAGTCTGGTCAATTTGGCATCGCTAGAACTCAGAGAAAATCAGCTGACATTCCTGCCAGAGTAAGTAATCAACCAACCGCACAGCCTGTGTGGATATATTGTTGTAGCCTATAACTTTGAAGTTCTTTAATGATACATTTCATGGAGCACCTTTACCGTGTTAACAGAAGTTAACAAGTCATAGAACATGCAGAAAGCCTCTGACTTCCTTTTGTCCTCCACAGGTCACTATCTTTACTTCACAGACTTGAAGAACTCGACCTAGGAAATAATGAGCTATACAGTTTGGTGAGTTTTTATTATCTGGATGCAGGGAAACTTGTTTACTCACAAACTGAGCAGAACAAAACTTTTCCCATTTCCTTTTCTTGTCATGTCCGTGTAGATTAGCATCCCTCGAGAACAGCCTTTGCCTCTTATCACCCAGATGGGAGGATGACCATCTGCCTTGAGCTTTGGTTTTAAGTTGTAATCTTGTGTGAGCGGTCAAACCCTGATGGTGAATGATTTACTGGCAGATCAAGCAAAGCAAAGTCAGGCAACCTAGAAAGGGCTCTTCATGTGCTTTGTTTTATGTCCTATCTATTCTTTAGTCCTGTGACCACTGAACTGGATTTTTTCCACTTTGTGATGCTGCCTGATGTTTTTCTGCTCTGCTGTGATAAATAACATTTAAAAGCAGTGTTGGCTTGAATTTCTTAAAGGAAAATAATAGAGGATAGATTTTGAGTGTTGTGGAACTGTTTCATTCATTTCAGTGCTTATGCTTCCGGTGGCCTTCACCTCACTGTGTGTGCAAAGAATTGTTTTTTCCTATACACTTATCTTCTATTCTTCTGCTGTTTTTCTTTGTGTTTTCTCTTTCTCTTCTATTTTCCCGACTCTCACTCTCGTCAATTCCCACATTTCTTCCTCCCACATAGCCAGAGTCAATAGGCTGTCTTGTCAGCTTGAAGGACTTGTGGCTGGATGGAAACCAGTTGGCGGAAATACCTGCAGTAAGCTATTCATCCAATCTATTTTTTGTATTTGAGATTCGACAATAATGCACCTAAATATCAGTTTTCGTCTACAAAAAGATATCCACTGCAAGATAAGAAAAACCCTGTCTC
>OMLP01044642.1:8826-26538 GCA_900302685.1 Spondyliosoma cantharus
CATCCATTTGCTATGAGACTGTCAAAGAAGGTGTGTTGCAATGACACAAGCTGAGGAAGTGCATCCTGGCTTCAGTGCTGTTGCTTAGTTTGAAGGCTGTCAGAGAGGCTGTGTGGGCGTTCGGCAGTCTCACTCCCCTCGAGAACCGCGTTCAGATAAAAATACTCAAACCACTCATAGATGCCGAAGGGCTCGGGGTGTGTATACAATATGTTTCGATGTGAAACTTGGATAAATGTGGAGAAAGTATCTTTTTCTTAAAGGGGGGTGGTGCTTGATTTAAGAATGCACATTAATGCTCCAGCCAGAGAAAGCTGAAGTTATTTCTGTCAGCATGAAATACTTTCGCCCAAAGGTAGACACCATCACTTTATGTCAATTTGAAGGTTGCTTCCTTCCACCAGGATAACTGACGAGGAACCTCCTTTTGTGACTGCAGGCGGAGGAGAAATAAACTATTTGAGACGCCATCTTCACCGAGCAGATTGATGCGACTGTTGTCTGAGCTACGTAAATAAAACCAGAGTGCAATCATTTGAAAATCCTTCTCCAACTGTATTAAAGTGACTACAGAGCAAAGACAAGATGTTCAATGCTCATTAGGCAACATGACGAATGATGATTCACCGTTATCCAAAATATACTTACAACTCTGAAAATGGCACCAAACATGCTGGAAGTCGTTTATTTTATATTTTTGTGAGGAAATATTAATTGTTGTTGCATCGCAGACAGAACACACACCTTCTTCTTTGAAACATCCTTTGTTTTGTAAATCATATAAAAGATATAAACTAAATGAGATGGTGGCCGCCTCATCTCCCTGTTCCTCTGTTGTTTGGATACAGCGGCCATGCGGCGCCTTCAGCCATGGTTGCAGGATTAGGACTTTTGGATGCCTGGAGAGACGAAGGCTCCGACTGTGGCCATTCCAATATAAATCAGAAAATCAATACAGGACTGTGTGTTATCGAGCTGAACAGCTTTACAAGCCACTGTTGAGAAGGTATTCATGATCATTCCCATTTACGATTCTCCTGATAATGTTAACTCACCACGAGCATTTTATCCTGAGTGTTTTTATGACAATAAGCAATAAAAAAATCCTATATCCTACAATACCTAATGTTCATACCAATAAACAAAATTGTTTTTGTTTTTTTTGTAAATAAACACTCGTGAATTTGATGGCTGCATTGCGCAAATTGAGAAGAAGCAATGCAATGTTTCAGGAGGCGTTCAGGGGTCGTACGATCCGGCCAGTTTAAATCTAAGAAGCAATAAGTGTGTTGTATTAAAAATGAAGCCATACATAAATAAGGTGGATTGTAAAGAGTTGTTTCTTTTACAACCACCAAATTAACGGACTGTACCAAAATGTAATAAAGGCAGATAAATAAATAGATTAAAATGTTTCCTAGGAAAATGTTTTTTTTTCATGAGATGGACCTCGACTCTCCACCAGCGTATGAATACAGTTTGATCTGTAACGACGCTTAATGAACATACTTACTGTATAATGTGTTATAATGCACCTAGAGCAGCCTATAATCGTGGCTATACTCATATCACTCATGAATATTCAATAAACATAGCTCATCATTATTATCATCGTTCGTATAATTGATTAATCCATAAGTGCCTGTTGAATAAATACATGTTACAGTGTTTTGTGTGCTGTTCTTGTACCGACACATTCTGTCAGTGACAACCTATAGTGACCTATAAAACAGGAGTTTCATTACCTTTCTCAAAGCACCAGCTGGCCACTGACAGTGATGTTATCAAGCTATAATGTGTTAATAGTGATTATAATGTATAACAAACACAAGAACCTTTATACATTATGATCCTGAAGTATTGATATAAAAGACTTTGTAATGTGTTGAAGATCTTCTTCTGTTGTCAGAAGCGACGATGAATATTCTGAATGTTTTACAACAAACTCTTACTGCTGCTAAGCATTAAGAATATTCACGCGTGCTCATAACTATGATGAGGTGAATTTCAGACATTATAAGTATGTTGGTGATGTGTTCTGGACTTCAGAGAACGCGCCGCTGTTTGTTTGCGTCTTGCTGATGAACGAGGCATCTTATACGTACTCTCTCCGTGTCTGAGTGCCTTTGAGAGGAAGATCAAGACGGAAGCCATCGACGTCAAGATGTAATCATGTAAATCTGCTCCTTAGCTGATTATTTGATGGGAAGGTTAACTGCTATGATATTTCTCTGAGGGAATGGCCAGATAATTCCTCCGTTGCATTACTGGGTTTGTATCCACACACCATCTTGACTTCTGACGTGAAACCTGGAAACAAAAGAAGTGTTTGAACCTTTAATTAATGGCGTTCTCAGCTAAATTCTCCGCTGAGCTCTCATCCCACTCAAATTACCTAACAAATGTGAAATAGAATATAAATCTTTAGTTTGCAGTCAATTGTTTTGAGCGCTGGCATCACTGCCCGCTCCGTCAATAACCTGAAGCCGTGCTAGGGACGATTTAACTCTCACGATTCATCCCACTTAATTAGAAATTGAATGTACAACAACAAATGACCTCATTGGCATTCATTAGATTACAGACTGTACATGTGTATTTGTTTCCATAAAACAATAGAAATCCAAAACAAAAGAAAAGCCACTAAAGACTCTGACCGCCTGGCACGGCGCCAGCCCCAAGAAATTGGAAGAGGGCTATTTTATTCTCATTTTATCCAAACATATTCTCAAGCCATCCAAACAGAGCTGAAACGGGCCACGGGGAAAACACATTTTTAATCCAGATCCTGTTGTGTTTCAGTTTAACCCAGGCGCTGATTTTTATTGTAGGCTAAAACGTGGAGAGAGTAACTTTCAGCTGTATTCAGCTCTTGTAGAAGTAGAAAAGGCTTAATGAAGTTTACTTAACTCCTCAGGCTCATCCAGATAAAAACAGTTACCAGCTGCACCCCACAAGGCTACATTTGGAATTTCACAGATCATAAGGTTTGCTCGCAGTTTCAATTACGCAGCCATTCAATTTGTTTCTCTCCAATGCAAAGCAGGGTGATAATTGTAGCTGAAGCCATCAGCAGTCATTTTGTCCATCCAGAGGATGAATCTTTGTATCACGAGACAGTGAGGCACAAGTTTGGTCTCAAGTTCACATAATTACCATCGGAATTAATGGTTCATAAGCCTGCCATCGCTACTTGCCATCATTAATAACAGTCGTTGAACTCCCCGTGGCGTCAAAATTAAACATTTTGCGCTCTAGCAGCGAGGGCAGATGTATACTCCTACATGACATCTTGTTCCCACACAATTACTGGAGCTCTAGTCACTGATTGCTCCGCCAGGCAAGTGTTTACATGTGTAGACCAAACTTTCATCCTCCGAGATGCTGCTCTTGCGTTGGGAGCTCTCATTAGCGTTGACATCAGTAGAAAAAGCTCAGCATCATATGCTTGATCTCTATCAATTTACTTTACCTTGGTGAGGAGCCCTGTCACGTACGCCTCGACTCACATCAGCTTCTGCGGTTTTGTATTTGTGGAAACGCTTTGAAGAACATATTGTTTACAAGTCGACTGAAAGCGGCCACAATTTCACTTCTTTTAACTACCTATGGCGATCGTATTGGTTCTCTCGATTCTTAGTCCCTCTCTAATTAGCTGCTGTGAGCATCTGACAAGAACAACAACATCTTTGTTGCGCTGCGGGGGGTAGCAGAGGGTCAGACAGCGCCGAGCTGGGAGCGGCACAACAGTAACGCAATCCAGCTCAACAACAACATTTAGCTTAACTGATATATTCATGCAGATCTGGAGGACCTCGGCTGTATGGCGGCATATGTTTATGGGCATGCATCTCCCCGGATAGAAAAAAAACTGCAAGGAGCAGCCTGTTGCCGTGTCAAACATGCACCTAACCTAACAAGGATTTGTTGTGAATAATGAACAGTTCGAGACAATTTTGGATATGGAACAGTGTGGTGCGTAGGGCGCATTAGCCTTTGCTTTTGATTCCTGCCCTGCTTTAGGGAGAGATGTTCAAAGCTCTTTCACGGCAAAATGCTGCCCGCTTTCAAAGACCCCCTGCTGCTTGTGTCAGAGCACCAGTTCTCTCTGTACTCCATAAATTAAAGTTATCCCAAATGTCTTGTGGCATAAATGGAAGCTTCAATCCTCCACGCGCATTAATTAGCACTGCAACACACCCTCGCCGTCTCCTCGTAAACAGCGAGTGTTTTTTTGTGACAGCTCCAGTGTCCTTTCCCTAAAAATGTATTGACTTAAGTTGATCTATATACCAATATGTGGAACAGCAGTGAGTCTGCGCGGTTATGACCCAGATGTGTAAGCTATCAAATGAAATGTCAGTGTTTCTTATTGTTTATTGTCAGAACGAGCAGAACTCGGGTGTAACCGACACGACTCTGCAGAGACTTTCCACAAATCGTCAGAGCAAAATTTCAGTTTTGCTGATGTTTAAAAATTGTTGAACTTGGTATTTACGATTGATTAAAAGGCTTTGTTAAATAGAATATTGATGAAAATACTGTCCCACGGGAATATACATTATCGCATATTCCCAGTTCAGAAACCCCAGAGGTGAGAGGATTGATTACATTTTCCTGTCTGCTCATGCCCTAATTAAAGATCTAAGGGATAGCCCCTCATGGGAGGACTAACTCTACTGTTTCATCTGTATGCCACATCATCCTGCTTCATCCAACAATGGCACACCACCTCTTCTACCTATGGGGATAAACTTAAGCTCATTTGCGTGAAACCGAGTTCACTGTGATTTTGATCGGCTTGATGGACGATGCGCTCCTGCTGCGCGCGAGTGAGGGTGAAGCGTTCAAACATCTACTGCATGTGATGTTCAGCGCCCGTCTACAACATCACATTATGCCTCATTTCATCTGTGTGGAGAACTGGGAATGACATAACCCTGCACTGAAATATATGCTCATTTAGGAAACTGTCAGGAATAAAATGAAAGAAGAAGGGAATTATCATACCGCAACCGCTTCCCACTCATTCATACTGCACGACAATAAAACAGATGGCGAGGCATAAATGTGAGTCAATTCCCATTGATTCGGCGACAGGTGCCAATCAAAGTGCTGTCGCCGACGACTCTGATGATGACAGAACGCCGAGTTAACATGCTTCATTATGCTTCCTCATTATCTAGAGTGACGCACGCCAGCGCGTTTCGACAAATGGACCTCTCGCCTCACAACAGCTTCATTTGAATCCAAAAATCAATAATTCTCTCTCCAACCTGAAAGAAAACAATGATCAAAACAGGGACTCTCAGCACTCCAGAGGACCTTTTATTTTGCTCGGCAAGAAATTGGCCTTAAATTGAATTTGGAAATCAACATGGCTTAAAAAAAAATCTTTACTAAGCAAATGAGCGTACATTGTCTTTTGGTATCTGAAGTCAGCAGGGAGAGGAGAGGTGTCCAACGCTGATTGGAAGCTCTATTGCCAACAAAACAATTCAATTGCAGAGCACAGATTGGTTATTTGTCTCAATCGTCCAAATAATTCCTCTTACATTCATTCTAATTAACTTCAATTGAACCGGTTGTGTTCTAGGAACTACTTGTAACAGTGGTCAGTGCTTAGAAGATACCGTGGCCGATTTGATTACTTTGCCATAAATTCTATTCAATTTTCCGAGCGCGGTGTTTTTAAACTCCCCGTGGAGTGAAAAATGTCTGTAAAACAGGACGTCTGAGCCATTATGTTATCTGTGAAGATAAGTCAGACCAAATATATCCCATAAAGGCAACGCTCAAGAGCTTTATACAGAAAGGGACACATTTCCTTTTTCTTTCATCTCATAAGTGTCTCATGGTCAAATGGCATTTAATCAGAGCTGATAAACAGCCATTTATAAGGAAATATGAAGCTTTCACACATCTGACTTGTGTTTGAACACTAGTGGCTTTCTGAACTCTAAAAGGAAATTCACAAACTGTTAGCGAGTGAACAATCTAATCAATATTTCATTTGAAGCAACTTCTTCTGAAAAGAAAAGACAAGAAAAGAAAAGAGGACAATGACATGAAGCGCGAGGTGACCTTGAGCCGTCACTCCTACACACACACATCCACACTGCGCAGTGTGTGTGCTGTCAGCTGTAAACAACACTTCTTTACATTGTTTTTTTATATATATGCATATTTCAAACTAATCGTTTAGTCTATAATATGTCAAACTTACAAGCATATTAGAACGTCTTCAGGGCTGAAGGGAAACTTTGACCTTTTGGACACTATGTTTATTTGAGTAAGATGTGAAGATTGATAACACACTCGTATCTGCTCAATATTAAATATGAAGCTCGTACTCAGCTGACTTGGCACAGCGCCTGGAGACGGGGTCGGACTGATTTTGGTCAGATCTTATAACTTCCTAAATTTTCTCCACTGGCTGCTGAAAAACTTTGAGCAAGTTTGGCTCTGTGAAAGCAGCGATGAGACATTTTTTCCACGCCGTTTTTTGGCAGCCAAGTCGCCACGATAAAATGTACCAGTTGACATTTCTGGAAACCACAGATGCGTCCAAGGTTGACATTCGTAGCAAACGTAGCATACCACGGTCACATTATATGCTGATTTGCTGACGTTTATATGAGAAGGTGGAGAGAACGGACGTGGTGTTATTACAGCCCACAAGCTGCCAAACAGTTCACACCAGTGGATCCTCTCTTGGGTTGTTTCTCGCCTTTCTTGTGGTGTTAAAAGGTGTTTGACACCACAGTTCATTTCCATTTGTGATCGCGGCGACCAAAACAGGTATTATAAGCCAAACCGTGATGTGTTTCTCAGCCTTACCTCATGTTTCTGTGCTTAAACCTAACCAGAGCAACAACGATCACTTTTAACTCATCTGTGGTTTTACAGAAACGTTCTTAGCCAAGTCGATCGGACCGAGCCGGGCCTGATGTTTCCCTGTGTGGCCACCATATGTGCTCAGCCGTATGCCAAAGAACTGCAACAATTATTTGATCTATCAATCAATGCAGCTTCTTAAATGTGAGTATTTGGATCTTTTCTTTGGAGTGCTGTTTTACAAAAGGAGCAAATTAAAGAAGAAAGTCAATTTTTGGGAAAAAGTCAGAAATCATATTTGCAGCTGTAGTTAGTCCTTCATATTCAACACACAGGCAGGATCACGATCTCCTCAGATAACTCTCAGTAAAAGAGCAAATCATATTTGTCGATGATTGTATAAAAGGTGAAAAGGCTTCAGATTTGAGATGCTGGAAATGGAAAACTTGCCCTGGTATGCCTTATAAACAACCTAAACAATTGATTGTGGATTAATTAACAGACTGTCGCGACTATAAGTTACATACTTTAACTGTATCTGCCACACGAGACATTCGTCCCACTAAAGAGAAATCCATCACTCGTGAGCTTGACCCAAACAATTTCCCGTCCACAGGCCCGGTCCTTCAGGACGGGTCAGAAATTCATCCATTCTTCAGCTGCAGATCTTGACTCATTGCTGCCTGTCTCCTTTTACAACACTTGGACTGACACTTACATCCCTCCATTGCAGTATTTTCTAGTCTAAGTTGTCAGGAGTCTTGACAAATTGCTTCATAACCAGCCAGTCAAAAAAGCAGCTGTTGTCATAGCTGTTAGGCTTCAGTATGAATAGAAGCAAAAGAGCATTTTCTCCTGTTCAGAAGTGTCCACAGACGCACTACAGCTTGCCGACAGCCTTCCTGTTAAATTATTATCACTACCTTTTCTCTGTCATATGTTGACGGGGTTCAGAATACAGAACTCCAGGAGAAGACCTCTGTCAGGGCTGATATGAATTTTACATTGCTGTTCTTCTTTGTGATTTAAATTACTGGGATGAATGTATAATGCTCGGCCACGGTTGAATATGATACAAGGGCTTGTCAGAATAAATAGCTCCGATCACTCCACGAGTGGAAACGAATGGAAAAACAAGGCTAACGTGACTAAATATAGTGTAATGTTTTTAAGGGCTTGTAATCTTTCCTCCATTTATGTAAATGAATGTTTCATTTATTTCAAAAGATTCCTCGCCTGGTCAGCGGCACGTTTCTTTCCCCTTCTCTCGTAATTTAAAGTGAATTACACTGAGAGGAGAATAAAAGGTGAGCAGATGCACTCGCTCTAACACTTTCTGTGATGCGTTTCATGAACCGCAATCATGTTTTTGTTTGTTTTTCTTATTTAATATTGGACAGATTTATCTAGAGGGCGGTGCAGCATTAACATACTGTAGGCATATAGACTTTTTGCATCAGCAGTCAGGCACAAATACTAAGAAATGATTCGCTAACCTCTATAGTTTTGGAGAATACACCCCTGAAGTATTAAAGACAAGCATTAAGCTTTAGAGGACGAGGATTAGATGGTTTTACACTGCCAGTGAAAGCATTGTTCTTGCTAATTAGCACATTTTCCAGCATATTTTCGTCTAAGTAGGTTATTTACAAACCCACAGACGGTCATTACTTCACCAGCTAAACGAAGTGCAGATTTTAGAAGGCGAGGAGGTGACTGAAGCAGATTCACTACCGATAATTTCCCGACCTTTTCGCACATTTTCTAGGTCACATTATCTGAGCTGTAGACTGGAAACTTCGTTTAATTAGGCACATTTGACACTTCTATTTGTTTATTAACTGGTGTTTTGTTACTTCACTAGAGAAAACCTGAACTGCTGACAGCATTATTAGACTGTTGTGCTGCACAGTTGCCACCAAAAATGCACAGAAGTGAAAATAAGCTGCCGTGTGTCTGGTGTATTATGAATAATGCCATAGTTATTCACTTTAAGTCCCTTTTTATACCCATTAAGTGTAAATATATCAAAGATAACTTCCACATACACCTTTCTAATATTAATAAGGTCGCCAAAACCATTTATTTCACGACATGATGAACTGCAGAGGAACACCGACACAATGAGATAATGACTTCACATCAGAGCAGTGCGACAATGATATCAACTTCATAAAAAAACCATCATTGATTTGTAATACATCAATCACAAGTCGGCTATAGACCGAGAAAGACAACGTATTGATCTGTAATGGAAAGAGGGATGGCTATACTCGCTGAGCAAAGAGCCACTCAGGCCTCAGAAGGTTGTTCAAAGTGAGGTCAACATGTAAAACGATACGAGTCACGACTAGAATTACCTGGTTTTCTCTGCTGCGGTTGGTAGTTGGACCCGGGGGACTGATGAAGCATCTGTTTATCACTGACACTCACTACTTTGTATGGTCATTATTATTTGTCTAAAAATAATCAATTAAATCAGCGTTCAGGGGAATTAATCAACAAGTCTGACAGCGGAAAAACAAGGTCCGCTCAGAATAACAGTGAACGTATGAAAAGGAGCCAAACGTTTCATTTATCTGTTTGTACAACTTCTGGTAACATATTTAAATTGGACGTACTTTTCCAATTATTTGATAACAATCCCTTGTCAAAAAGTCTTCCGACAATTCTTAAGATTCCTTAAGGAATCACATCGGAATTTATCTTATTTTGGAACCAATCCTCCAAGATTTATAGCCCAAAGACGGATCTTTGGGCCAAATTCTCCCCTGCTCCAAATTCGTTTTGGCACTCCGAGGGTTCAAGAGTAATTTTGAGATAACTTCCCATATTAATAAAAGACATGATGACATAAGACCTAAGAAGCAATTATTTACTCATTAAATGGGTTAGCAGGTTGGCCTAAAGCTTCAAAGGCTAATTAATAAGGTAGTTGGCTCAATCCCTTGTGGGAGGCTGTATTCCCTGTGTGAGCCAGTGACTGAGGGCTTCCAAGTGTTACTTCTTTAGAAAAACACTGATACAAAGTCATCCACAAAGGCCCTTGACCCCAAACTCATCAAGACACATTGTCTTAAAATGCAAATAATGGATACGGTGCTCTGATTTAGTTTCCCCCGACCACCAAATGTTAGAATTAAGTGTTGGGAAGAGACACGATTGATAAGAGAGAGATGGATATAGAATGGATATATGTATTTGTTCCAGTTGTCGGGTCCTGAGGGACGTCGTCATCTTCAGCGCAAAAGTTCCAGAAATTATGTTTTATTTATTGAGCGCACACACACACACACACACACACACACACACACAGAGGTGCAGCACTAGGTCCTTCAAAATCAAAACTAGATGCACAACAACCTGAAATGTTTGCAGCTATTTCGCCTTCATCAGGGTGGTGAATAAAAGATAAGCTCAGGTAACTATTTTTATTGATCCCGCAGACGGGACATTAAGGAGCTACAGCAGCACAAGGACAGAAGTAAGTACAGAAACCCTCACATGTGAAATAGTATTTTCACATGCGGGAACACAAACGTGAATAAAACACGCGTCTAAAAACCACATGTTTTGAGTTCACGTGCGACTTTCTCATAAGGGAAAATAAAGAAGCTCAGAAGATGAAATATGAGTAAATGAAATAAAAACAAGAATTGATTAAATATGACAACGTAACTCAATTACAGACAACAACAGCAATACACATCCTTCTCCACTAATGATGTACTTGACCTACAGCAACACCGTCTCAGAGTGACACGTTTGTGAGATTGATTTCGATGATTATTTTCTGTCTCTCTTTAGCTCAGCTCACTTAAGACAACATGAAAAAAAAAAACAACAACAATGGGACTAGAAGTATATTATATGGTATGATTATGTACTTAAGGAGTCGTCTGTGTTCATAATATCAAGATACGGTGTTGTACATTATGCAATAAACAATATTGGGGAGACTTTGGATCAGGAGGTAGAACGGGTCGACGACTAAGCGGAAGGTCGGTGGATCGACTGCACATCCACGTGTCCCTGGGCCAAATACTGAACCCCAAATTGCTCCCGATGGCTGTTCCATCTGTGCGTGAGTGTGTGTGAATGGCTGGAGACAGAAATACTGCGGGCTGTTGGATAGGAAGTGCTGTATCGCTCCTGATGAGCATGTCAGCACCTTGCTTGGCAGCTATCGGTGTATGAACGTGTGTGTGAATGAGTGAATGTGACAAGTGTATAATCTTATGATAATACGTATATATTATATAGATTATATAGTGGTGCAGTAGGATTAAAACAGCAGCGGATGGTAGTGGGGATGTAGTATTATAGTGTAAAGTTGTGGAGCTTGGATTATAACAGTACAATATGGTATATAATGATCAAATATAATGTAATATATCACATCGTATGACAAATGATGCAATAACATTTAGTATAATGAAATGGATAGAGTCTATTTTAAGTGTGTTACAATATATAATAACAGACAATAGATCCCATTTGAGAAGGTGCTGGAGTCGAGTGTGTCAGGTTTCCTTTACGGCCAAGAAATCCTTTTAAAAAACACCAAAAACCAACAACTGATTGATTCTCTGAGTGTCGTCTGTGTCGGCGGCTCCTCTGTGCCACAAACCTCCAAAAACTATTAGAAAAACGTCAATAAGTCACACTGGGCTGAGTGGGAGTCACACTGGGTGACATGTTCCTTCAATGCCGCGGACGTGGCCACATGACCGAGTTTATTTTTAGTCAATCCCACATACGCTGTCCTACTGCCTTAAATACTGGTGCACCAAATGTCCCCAACAAATGTAGGATTTACTGAGAAGCTTTTTCTAAGAGACTACAGTGCCCAGCTGTGTCAGGAACCTATTAAGCCCTGTTATTAAAAAAATAATAATACATGAAAGTGACCAGTTTTGAAGACTTCACAGGGTTGTGGGGGAAGATTGCTACAGACGGAGAGAAGCCAGAGATCTTAGAAAGGTTTTGCCCGTGCCTACGTTAGTATTTTTGCTTATTGATGCCATTTCTCGGAGGAACTTCAAATCATTTATATCCCTAGAATCTATACAACCTAAAACAAAATGGTTACGTCAGTCGATAAACCACAGTAATTGA
The DNA here is from genome assembly GCA_900302685.1 of Spondyliosoma cantharus. NCBI lineage: Eukaryota > Metazoa > Chordata > Actinopteri > Spariformes > Sparidae > Spondyliosoma > Spondyliosoma cantharus. The sequence continues at coordinate 20,782 of OMLP01044642.1, forward strand.
TTAAAGTATTGAAATTGTGTCGTACATTTAAAAAGAAGCAAACACTGGACATGTTTTTTCACCATTATTGACTAAAGAAGGACACAAAACAAACTAATTAAAAACCTTTCTGATGATTCAACGTGAACACGACATGTCTTTAAACTCTGTAAGTTATTTGAACCACGTACATTTATTTTGATAATTTCATCCGTAATTTCCCCCGGTGGTGTTTTTTACTACTTTGATCTCATTTCCTAGATTATATTAAAATTCTTCTTATCCCTAAAATCTGTACAATCTGAGTGAAGAGGGAATGTAAGTCAATAAACCATAATGATTGAAACTGTCGAGAAAATCCTCCTGTTTTTCTGCCCTCCTGCTGACACTCTTCAGTGCGTGGACAGCTGTTATCAGTGCCGAAGCCACGGGGTCAGATTTTTTTTATTATTCAGATTCAGAATCAGATTTTTTTTCATTCACACATTGTGGTACAAACATAAAACACGAGCGTGGTACGTCTGTAAACAACCAGAACAGAGCAGAGGTTACTCGAGGTACCATTCAATGTGTTGTTGCATCGAACACATGCAGAAACCTTTAAGAACTTTAGCAAGCATTCTTGAATTTAACCAAATTAAAGAATGTTAATTTACAATAAGCTGCTTCACTTAGAGTCTTGAGGACAAAAACAAAACGGGCATACGAGTCATAATTAATGCCGTTTGATTTCTTATTTATTTATTTTTTTGCTGCAATCAGTATTCTGGATTGCAATTTTTCACATAGGTTTGAAATGAACAAATTCTCTGCGGAAGAAATAAGTTCTCAATATAGCTCTGCCACGGCTACAGTAGCTGTGCTTCAGAGCCAATTACATGTCTGCCAGTAATACAATGAGAGAAATATTTTAATCCCTACCATCATGCACAGTGGCTTGGCAGAAAGAAAAAAAGAAACTAGAATGGCACCACCATCAAAACTTCAAAAGGCCAGCGTCCCATAGCAACACCAGGGAGCTGACAAATAAAATAAATAAATAAATATAAAAACAGGTAATCAGCCTCTTCATCAAACAATTTGAATCCCACCTCAACATGCTGAGGTTACTTCTCCCCAGATACTCGTGTGTCTTATCAGGCCCTCTCAGGCAGCAGGGAATAGAGAGGGAGAAAGAGAAAAGACAGACGTGCCCCTGCCAACGCCGGAAAAAGTGCCTCTTCTTGCTCTCTTATGCGTGAAGAGGAATTTAAATCTCCAGAGTAATACCTGTGGTTTTGTGATACATTTATCAAGACATTTTCTTCTCCAAAGACACCTGAAAACCCCCTTAAAACATCTCTTGAAGATGTTCAGGGATCAGGTTTTTGTAGTAGGTGGATCCAGTGTACCGGAAGAATCTTGGGGTTTTTCCATGTGGCAATACTGTGTCTGTATAATAGTCCAACATCCAACTCATTCCCTTTTGTATTGTGCTTTTTTAGTGGCTGCACCGTCGCTGACGCACATCAGTAGGCTGTCAGATAGACCTCAGCCACTTTAAAATCAGACCTAACGGTATCCAGTGGTTGCTGATGTGAGCAGCAATTTAATTCACAATCAGCCCTGTCATGCGAGCACAAGACTGCAGTCTTATCATTAGACACACCGTGTCATAAACAGAGCAGCAGAACAGCACTGTGTGGTTAATGCTTCAGCCCCATCCTCTGGATCAGAGGCACAATTACATTGTGATTGACTTAGCTGGATGACTAAGGCCACTGATGAGCACTGTTCTGTCGCGTCCCTTTGTCTAAACACCGTTTTCCTCTCCCAGCAGAGTGACTTTAATAGACTCGCAGTATGTGGAGAGCATTTAAATCCTTTACCGGGAGGTTTAAATTGATCAGTTGTGACAACAAAAAGAGCGGTGAGGAGTGATTTCGATAAATGGAGGGAGCAGCAGAGAAATGTATGTAATAGAATTAAGGAGCCTTGTCCCAGATCTAACGTCGCAGGAGACTTTTAATGCTTTTCGTGTTTTTTTCAAAGTTAATCCCCAGGTCCATTTTTTTTCCCCCATTGATGTGCTCGAGGGCGTTCTTTGTTCAACTTTATTCAAATTGATTCCCGACACATGAATCTCCTTTAAGTAGAACAAAGAATAAATAAGAGTAATGCATAATTTCCTGTTGCCATTTCTCACACATTGAGAAAACAAGCTGCAACTTATTGTGTCGTTTATCATAAAACTGCAGCGGACAAAAGAGTACATTAAACCTTATAGTATATATAGTACAGAGTGAGAAGGGCATGAACACTGTCTAGGTTGAGATTATACATTATCCAGTACTGTCTTAAGACAGATGTTGCTAATATTATGGAAAATAAATCTTCAGATGATGATTTCTGTACACAAATACATGTCAGAGAATGAAAAATATGTCTGGAGTTTAGGCTATTAAGGTAGTTCTACTCAGATACTTCAAATTATCAAGGACACGATGCTAACAACAACAACAACCCTGAGCTGCGTTGTACGTATATTTTTCATTTTATGTCATGGAACAATTACCTTGAATCAAGCTTGAAAGGACACCGAGTACACTGCGTCCTGCTGTACACTTATAAAAACATTGCTATCATTCCTGGAGTATTGAGTTTTTAGAAAAGACAGACAGAAAGTACAGCGGGTTACGAGTTTCTCCCAAGATTTCATCCACCCACAGACACAACTGGATCAGGACAACAAGCTGTGCTCTGCCTGTTGTTTCCCCTGGAGCTGCAGTGTACATGACATCTAACCGGCCACTGTTTTCCTGCTTGTTAGAAGTCTGACTGTTAGTTCGAAGTGCATGCATGGATTTATCTTTAATCCGGCATGTCTGACAGTCTGTTCAGCAAGCTTGGACTAAATGAAAAAGCAGACACTGAATGGCCTCAAATCCTAGTTTGCAGGAGACTCAAACATTCAATCACAAATAATACAGCTGTATCTAAGCTCCTGAAGCCTCTGTAGATGGCTGACTGACTATGCAGATTTGCTAACATGATCTCAAGGGCTGACTTGACTGGATGTTTTAAAAGAAATTGAATTGTTTATACAATGGATCGGCTCGAATAAGTCCTTGTTATTGGAAGAGATTGACATTTTTCACATATGTGCATTGCATATAGAGCTGTGTATAGGATGCGGTATTGACAGGAGAGATTTCACATACAGTAAAATGCCATGTAGGCATTTGTGTGACTTATTTCAAAGCTGCCCGAAAACATGAGCATAGTAATGAAAATCCAGCCCCCACTGTTCTGAGCCAGAGGCTGCTTTTATTCTTTGCCTCAACATTTCTGAGCAGAACATGTTTGTCATGTCAACTAACTTTGAGAATCAGGGAAGAAAATGACTGCTTCCCTCTCAGTTCGCAGGTTTCGCTTAAATATAAGTTTTAAAATCTATGTTTTTTTCACTAATTGTTATCGTGTAGATTGCGCTTGCAGATTGCAACCAACTGAATACCCCTCACTGACCATCCTCTTTCAAGCTTGTAGGGGAACCAGAATAAATATTAGCCAAGTATTTTTCTGCAACAGCACAGTTCAAGCGTAATGTTTCTTTACGTTGCAACTTTAAATTTCTTTAGGTTCAGTTTCCCATTTCGCTGTTGTCTTAACACTGAGCTTATACTCTATACTAAGCACAAAAACTACTTGGTTAGTGTCGGCAGAACGTCACAGTTTGGCTTTAATTACCTGCTTTGAGACGCTACAAAAACAGCTGGAGATGGTTCAACTTCCTGTGAAAAACTGTCGGTTCTGGTTGCCTCTGAAACAACATCTGTTCCCACAGATTCAAACTGTGGTCACATGAACATAATTATACACAATATGTTTTTAATGTATGCACTTCTGAATCCAAGACGCTAGACTATTAGTATTAGAAAAGTACTCCATAAAAAAAGACAGATAACATTTTTTGTCCGTGGTAAATGTAGTACTTCTGCATCAACTTCTGTTTTGTTATTTTTTTGTGCCCAAAACTTAAATTAAAAACATCACAATCAATTCATAAAAGCGTGTTTAAGATGGCATATTTTACCCCTGCAAAACATTTAAATTCACAAAAATGTTAAAAGCAATTAAGTTACAGTTAGCCATGCTAACCATAGCTACGAGTTATGAATAGCACACCTTCTCCCTCAGGAGAGGAAGGTGTGTGAAATAAATTAGCAATTAGTTAGTTAGGTAATTGGGATTTCTTGGCTATGTTTTAAAGAGAAACAAATTAGGTAATTCTTCCAGTACTTTTTTTGAACTTCATGAAAAGAAAACTTTGTTGGTGGGAGCACTTAATCAACTAGTGCTGTTTGATTTGGGTTAAGTTTTCTCTGAAGACAGATCTGTTCTGTTCAGTTCTTCGTCCTGTGCCAGCCATCAGTGAGGCTTCTTGTGGCTGACAGCTGGTATCGCAGCTTAGGCCTACCTTTCTGGCATTTTACCTCGTTTTATTGCCTTTGAACTTGTCTTTCAAGAGACCTGTCAAGGCGACCATCTGAACTTCCAACCATGTTACAAAGTCAGGTCTCTGGATAGACCATCGTGCCATCTGCTTTGGAAATGAAGGAAGACCGTAAAAGGAAGCTAATTGATTTTGCTGCCATTCAAGATAATTAGAGAAACTCTTGGGATGATTTTTTTCTTAATGCGAGTTTATTTTCTGTGTTCAGAGGGTAAATTAAAAAATGCTGACTTTCTAACCTTGTAAAAATATCTGACAAAAAACGCTTTTACTGATATGATATTCTCTTAAGAGTACACAGTCATTAACTGAGCATCTCCAACATCAACAGACCCATGAACAAGTTCAAGGTCAAAATGAATAATGAATTACAAAATTCTGCATTTGTGTTTGAATATAAATAAAGTTCAAGCCGTGCTCAGAGTCTGATACTGATATTGTGTGTTCAGTTTGATACCTGTGCATCGCTCTCACAGTATGATTAACAAACATTTACCTCGAACAATTTCTCCATCCCCATTTTGTGGCCCTCGTGGTGGAGGGTGAGATGAAGGTTGCAACCTCACTGCCAGCTGCAAACAAATCTGACAACTGGTCCGTTCAACACAATACACTATTCCACTACATTATAGAGCCTGTCCACATCCGGAGAATGAAAAGCAGCTTATAAAGAGTTATATTTACATGTGTTGTTAGGTGGCGACCTCTAGTGGCCGTAGTAATTATTATAGCTGCAAAGTAGGAGGTGAGAAGAAGTCGTAAGTTACTCAGGTTAAGTCGGTAGAATTGTAACTGTAGTTACAGAAGTAACCTTGTAATTTAACCCAAACCATAATGATCTCCTAAACCTTACTTAGTTGTATTTAGCACATAATTCTAACCAAACTGCAGCCGTACGACGAAGGTCCATTACATGTGTCGCTTCTACGGTGCAGCAACAAAGTTTTATCACTTGAAGCTTTTTCTGCATAACAGACTGTTAAAAAATGAAATTTCACACCTTTAAGGGCTAATGAGAGGTGATCGGTACTGACAACAGTCTCTGTTACCACAAACTGTTCGCAGCTCCACTTCTGTTCCATGCTGCCAAAAATCTGTTCAATATAATTTGGATAACAACAAATAAATTGAATAGAATAACAAACCAACATCATCCAAAATGTGTCAAAGGTATATTGTAACAACATGAGCACCGGTGAAGAGGTCAGCCGCTGGTTACAAGACACCACTATGCTCCACAAACTGCCAATCAGTTTGCTGCTCCTTCACAATAAAGAGGGGGA
>OMLP01044642.1:26558-62449 GCA_900302685.1 Spondyliosoma cantharus
GAGGGGGAGCTCACCTGCCACTCAACAAAATCCAGCCTGTTAGCTGTCTCGGCCCCACAATGGGGTAAAATGCCCCCCATTGACATCAGGACAGTGGAAACTGTTCACACCTCCCATCACACATTTAATAATCATCTGGTCAGACGGCACCAGGTCTTGCAGGCTCCTTGCAATATGAGGTTGTATCCTAACGGTTGAATGCACTTATATATAATATATTATATATATAAATAAAACATCATCAAATAAAAAAAGCAAACACTAACATTCAATAGAACGGAAAAACAATTCCATTGGGTGATATATCATAACTGGCATCGGCCACAAAAATCTAGTATCACTCATCCTACAATTTCAATCACCTTCTGTGGATTGCAACATGTCAGCAGCTGTCAATCACTCAGCAGATATCGTCCATCAGCTCTACACACAGGTTTGCAGTGGTGTATCCACACATGCGTTCCTTAAAATGCCACTGCACTCACCTCTGCTGACATTGTGTTTGCCCTTTGAGACGGGTGCGAAGGACATGACGAAACAACTTGAAAGGACATCGGTGATTGATGAAGTTATTATTGAAAAGCTCTTCTTTTAGCTGCTGTTCTTTAATTTCGATCAATAACACGGGTGAAAGTAATAATACTCTCTCTCTCCCTGTCATCCGTTTTCTCTCCGTCAGATACCCCTGTCAAAATCACGCTAGGACTTCCCATTGTTTAAGGAAAAACCAATGAATAAAATATAAGTGAAAATTGTATTTTTCATATGAATAATGTAAAAGAGGGCATGCTGTTGGCGTCCACGTCTCAAGGTTAGACTATATTGTTAGTGTTCCCGTGCGGCCCGTGCTTTGTTCTTGTTTGGTATGAAATGAGAGGATCTATTTCTATCAAGTTTTCTGTTCTGAGGGACACTTTGTCGTCTCTGCTGGGATGAGTTATTCCAGGAACTTGAAAGACAAATTCCAGACCCAGCATGAGGTATGTAGTGTCAAGGCAGTGCCATATGGTATGACTTGAAAAGCATGCCAAACCTTTTCACCACAGCCTGTTTCCTTCAGTGTGTCGCAAGATTATGTTCTGTGGCATAACTTCCTTTATTTGATAGTAACAGGCGCGGAGGCAGAGAGGAAATGGGGGGAGAGAGGGAGAGACGGGTATGACACGCAACAAAATAGTCGCTGGAATTGAACCGATGACAACCTCAACCACACGGCACACCGTCACCATCCGGCTACCGAGGCTACCGCTCTGTCTTATGAGGAGAAAATGGAAAGAGATGAAGAAGAACTGATGGAACATTGGTGTAGATTTATATGCTCAGATGATTGAAGACGACACTTAACTGATGACTTCATGCCAGAACTGTTCTCCGAGGGAATTTCAGCTTGATGGGTGACTTCTAATCAAAATCAGAACCATTAATTCTAAAGGTTTACATTCATCATTTGTTCAGTCTCTGATAGGCCGATAATCTCTCCATTGAGCTGCAGGTGTGAGTGAGCTGTGTTCGACAGTCCTGCAATTTATTTTGATGAGCAGAATCCAGCAGGGAAAACAAGGGGAGGAGCGGAGATGTATGCTGGACTGAAACTGAACTGCCACTGTGTGATGCATGAACGAAAACAAAAACTCATGTGAGCCCGAGAATTTTCTGGGCTTCCGTATCGATTTTCCTGCTGCTTATTTATAGTATATGGACAAATACAGTGATCAATCATGATACATTTGGGCTACAGTATATTCCATTACAAATGGGTCATCTTCTGTTTCCTGCATTCATTTCGAGGAAACAGAAGCCTGAGCTATAAGCCGCCTTCAGAACTGACATTTGTATGTTTTCATGATTTATATCTGTCTGAAGAATTATGTTTTGGTTCTGCGAGCTCTTGCAAGTATATATTTTTTTTTTTTCTCCCCCAATTGCATTGACCTAATTTCAATCTGTCAAGGAGGTAATGTTTCTGCCCGTGTCTGTTTGCTGGATTGTCAACAGGATTACACAAAAGCTACAAACAGATCTGCATGAAACTCGGATGGAGGACGGTTCTCGACCCACAAGAGACCCCATTTTCTTCTGGTGCAGATCTGGATAAAGGGATGGACCCAGGAAGAGAGATTCGGGACTTTCACAACATCTTAGTTAGTTTCTCAGGGAATGACGCATCGACCATGAGGAAAAATATCAGACTTGTTGAGGAAGCTGGTGTTTATGAGTGATTAAATATAAATCTGGATGTAGCCGATTTAAATGTTTTATGAGTGTAGTTCTTTTTTTCCAGCTGCTCTACGTTAATAAATCGGGATATAAACCTGCTCCGACGTGCAGCTGAGACAGTCAGGACTCATTAGTGAATCAACTTGATTGAATTAAAGGGAAGTGTTATGGAGGTATGCATTCTACTGTGCCTTCATATGCATTCATATATACTGTAATCTGTAATTAAACTTATCCTAATTTGAGAGTAACTGGTAACAGACTATATAACAGAGGAGGGCGGCTGACGGAGCGGGTCGTAGTTCTGGTCTTCCATCTGGCTTGAAGAGTTGTGCACTCAGCTGAGATCTTCAGATCTTCTGAAGGACCAAACCTTTGTGAAGCTCGTCCTTTGGTGGATCCAGCCTCTGAATTGAGACGCAGCTTGGACTTTCAGCTTTCATCAGCTGTTTGATGTACTTTTATCAATTCAGTCAGGAACGTCAAACAGTGGCCGTATTATTGTGGTCGTACAGCAAAGGCTCTGCTCTGTATGGCCACTTCACACAGTGCAAGCAGAGAAGCCGGTCTCATCTGAGATGCAGCGTCCTTACAACTCCCAGCTGAACATGCTGATGAGAGTTTCTTCATATATGAAATATACGCTTCAGCTAGATGTACGTGTGATGCAGTGCGTGTTGCTATTCGAGGCGATCAAGGTGCTCTCATTTCCCTGAAAACTGGACAAATTAATGATCAGCGCTGCTCATAAAACCTACTTTGTGTAAACACATTTTCTCGTGCTAAGCTGAATATAAATTATGCGGAGGAGGAAACTGAATGTGACTACTTCATGTATGTGTGACATTAAGCATGTCTTCAATGAAGCCAATATTACACATTAATAATGCAAGAGTGTTATTTATGTCCCTACACATGCAGTTCTGTCCTCTACCTGCTGCAGAGCGAGACAAGAAAATACTGACATCATGAGGAACAACGATCCCCTACAGACTGAATTAACACGTAGGTATAACAATTACATAGTTCACGGCTGACATCAACGGCATAAATGTGTTATTTGTCTGCCAAACAGAAACCAATGCAAACGACATGGATGATACATTTTTTCAATCAATACCTTTGCAAACAGCTATGCACTGGTCCCTGTAGATACAGTAGCTTGACAGAGAAGCACATCGAAAGGCCCCGTGGCGTCAACTACAAGCAGCTCTGCAGTAAAGCCATAAAAGACTGTGCAAAGAAATTCACGCCTTTAACAAACTGAATCTGTGTCAAGAAATCGGAAGAAAAGGTGAAACTCAAAGAAACGGCCAGAGAGGAGGGCAGCTTAGTCAGCTTGCTGACATTTGCCAAGCACAGACACTCTGACCTGAGCCAAAAAACATCGACTAAAAAGCACAAGCAGCAAGCAACAATTGTTAAAAGCACAAGCAGCAAATACTTACCTTGGCTTCCCGGCATCTCTGCAGTGAATGAACCCCTTCAGAAAAGTCACCACGGTCCCAAGCTGCTTACAGCCCAGACAGGCTTCAGCTTCTGCCCTGAAGTGGTCAAGTCCGAGCACTCTGGTGTGAATAATGAGGGCAACCGGTGAATACTGCCAGGTCACAAAGGCCACGCTGCACACCTGTACGGACGACCGGATGTTACTAGTTCAGTAAGTGCTGACCAGTCGACCCAATTACTTTTTGGTACAGAGAGCTTATCAGTTCTTTAATGGAAAAACGTTAGAAATACCAACTCACCGGAGGGGAAGTGAACTTCTCCACCACCTAAAAAGGAGAAAAAAAGTCAATGTCACTAAATTCATGTAAAGAACGCTTCCTCTGATAAGGTAACGGTAATTTTCATTAACGGTAATAGACCTTCTGACAGCAGACCTTTTGAATTGTCACAGCAGGTTCCTCTTAGTGTCACAGTGAGCCATACCAATGAGCCAGCATGCACAGTGGCAGGTGGCTCACCTTAATGAAATGAAATCCATGATGATATTAATTAAACCTGTGCTATTCCTGCAATGGCATTTAACAATGGCTGCTGTGAAATCCAACACCGTGGAGAATTGCATTTGCATTGAACTGCTTTCCATTGTCGTATTTGTACTGTGCAATGACAAAAAAAAATATCTAATCTAATCCGCTCTGATTACTTCCTCACTCATCTACTGCTCAGTGCTGCCGCTGGTGGCTGGAAACAAGAACGCCTCCAGTTAACATGACAGCCGTAATGCTGCAGAGATTCTGACGCAGTCTGTCATTTTGTTACTTATAGATGGGATGTATAGTGAAAAATACATTATTCTCAATATGATTTCTAGTAAAAAAAGTATACACTGTCGTTCCTTTGGGCAACTCTTGTTTGCTGACAAGTGGAGCTGTTACGTTTTGGCAAAGAGGTGAGGACTCACCTGCAGAAACACTCGGGAGGCCGACAGGGTTGGGAACAGAAAACAAGCTTTATTTAGCAACACCAAAGCTGAAACAAAGTCTCAACCGAGAGGGGCAAATGCAACTCGATGAAACAGAAACATAGAGCCAGGAACAACTGAAAAAAACAGAAAAAACATGCCATGGGGAGACTCCGGAAGACTCAGGAAACAACACAGGTGAGCAACACAGGAGCACAAAGACACAACCACTAACGAGGGGGTGAGGTGCAGGTGGAGGGAGGCGGGGAAAGAGACAGGTGAGGGGAACAGAACGGAAAAACACTGGAAGGAGAGAAAATCACACAGATTGAGGAACTGAGAAGCAACACACGACACATGAGGACACAATTTGAAAATAAAACCAGGATAAACCAGGATGATGACAGCCTGACCCGTCATGGTTTTGACTAATAAGCTAACTAGTTCTTACAGGTAATTATACCTGAACACAGCCATGGAGACGGAGCCCTCGTTCATTCCTATGAAAGCCGCTCAGTGAAGCAAGAAATAAAACTAAATAAAACTAAAATGGCTCGTTGAAAATAGCCAGATCTTCTGATCCTCTACAATAATTTAATCATGCAGGTTTTCCAAATTCTATTGGACCTAATGGCTCAATCGTGACAGTCAAACGAATCGTTCTGCTGGAGCTGCGACGCAAAAAAACTATTTATCCACCTTTTTACAGGCGCTTCTTTCAAACTGTTATCTGATGGGCCGGTGCGTCACGTGATGATGTAATTACATCAATCTGTCTTCAAAGCCTGCCGCTCGTCCTGTGGGTTCTTAACGAGGCAATGCTAGCTTTTATATTTCCAGCTGTGCAGTGTTCACCTCTTCAAAGGGACAGTTCTCATGACTGTGTTGCACAGAACAATTTATAATTGAAGTCGTTCCTCCTTTGGAATGATCTAAAATACAAAAACTGCACGAGTTGAACATGTATTGTGTTACATGTTGACCACGTGCCACACGATGTACATGACAGATTCCCTGCTGCTCTGAGGTGGTGTACTGTCCCTTTAATTACACACTGAAACCATCACAGAGGAGCAGGAACAGAGGCAGGAGTCAGATGATCGTCCTCATGTAGACGGACTGATATAAACTGGTGTACTGTCCCTTTAATTGAGGACACGCCCACTGAGCATGTGACCAAACAAGGAAGTTAGAATGTAACGTTTCATTGAAGCAAATTGTTTCAGTTCTCTGCAGAGAATTAACTCTGTCCACATTAGATCCAACACCCTGCTGTGTCCGGAGGCTCCTGGAGTTTAAACCACGTGTTCCCGCTGGTGACGTGTCGCTGTTGTGTTGTTGTGTTGTTGTGTGTTGTGATGTTGGTGCAGCGTGACGTCTGAACAAGATGTTCGTGTCGCTGCTGGTTTGGACTCTCTGGATCCTGCTTCCACTCGGACACTCGTCGCTGCCGCTCGTTATCAACACGTGGCCGTTCAAGAACGCGACAGCTGCAGGTGAGACCTCCAGAACCAGAACCAGGACCAGGACCGGAACCAGAACTTCAGACACACTGAGGTCCTGTAAACACACCAGCTGTAACTCTCTAATGGCCACATGATGGTTATAGATGAACCACAGAGTATTTATGAACCATTTACAAAAGAATTCTGAATATTAATTGCAGCTTTCTTATAAACAATTTCTAAGAAACTGTTATAAAACATTTCATTGCTTCTTAACAGTGAAAAAACTATTAAGTAAAGTTTGATTTACTATAATTTTGCCATGTTTTATTATGTTTAAGATATTCTAACATGGCACCAGATGAGGACATGAGTTCAGAGTCGTCTTGTTGTTTCAGTCACGTGACTCTGAGACTGCAGACTCACATTATGACTCACTCACCTCCTCCACTGCTCAAAACCCTCCTCAAGTAAAAGTGTGTCAGCAACATTCAGACAAAGTATTAAAAAGTAGCTACAGTTAGAAAAAAAAACACGTTTTACTATTAACACAACTCATGGATTCATATCACCTGCTGCATTCATGTGCACGTTGCTCCAGATGTTGGAGGTCGAGCTCATTTGAACTGTTTTATATCTTGTAGAATAGTTCAGTCTGCAGCAATGCATCATATAAGATCATCACGTCTACAGCTGCATTATCATTATTATTATGTGGGATAATCCACAAAGTCAAAGTCAACTTCCTGAGAGACAGAAATATAAGATCACAGTGTCAGACTATAATAAATAAAATCATAATAATGATCACAATAATAATTTATATCGCACTTTTCAGGAACAAGTTTACAAATCACTTCACAAATAAAATCAGAACATACACAGTTGATTACGGTTCAGTTATGAAACTGAATGTTTTTATACAAACAAGCAGTAAATCTATGAATTCTTGATTATATGTTAAAATACTAACACGGTAGAGTTCAGAACCTTTATCACAGCACGAGAATCATCAGTTTAATACAATAACTTATTGAACTTAAGAAGCAGAAACAGACTTCATCCTTCAGTTTATTGGGGAAACTAACATACAGCAATTCTAGAAATTGGAGACACGTCGTTTTTACTGGACAGGAATGGCAACTCGTACAAAGTATAAAGCTGCGTGACACGGAAACACTCGACTGAAGCACGTTGGATTTGTACTCAAGCAAAGAAGTGGAGCAACATACAACTTGTTAAAGTCCATCACGGCCCAAAAGAAACATTTGTTTAAATCGTTTTTTGAATGTTTTAACATATTGTTTGTGTGTTCTCTCTCTCTGCCGCTCTCTTTCCCTTTTATCTGAATATGACAGCAGTAGTTTGGTCGAAGATGAACTGCACAGAACCTTTGTCGATGTTTTACTTTAAAAACGGTATATTTTATCTGTAATGGCCTCAAAAAGTATCAAACTAAAGATGTTTGTACGCTGGAAAAAAATTGTCATTGTTGACGACAGACTCAATGTTCAACACATTTGTTATTATGGATGTGAACATACACAGTACAATACAGCTTACAGAGAAACATCAGAGGCTGAGCAGGAACTCTGGAGAGGGAGGCACAAGTCAGATCTCGTTTGTCGTCGTGTTGACAGTCTGATATAAATTGATATTCTGGGAAATCATCTCAGATGCATGTACTCTCATTTATTTAGATATCAGCCGCGTGTCTTTAAGTTCTGTTAGTTGCTGAGCAGCAGTTTTTTTTTTTTTTAATTGCATCCATGAATAGAATTTTAATTTTGAGCCCTGAAGTGACGAAGAAGCCAGCAGGAAATTAATTGCCGACTGTTTTGATGATCGATTCGTCATTTACCATTTAAACGTGTCAGCCGTTCTTTAGTTTGAGCTTCTCGTAGGTGATTAATTTCAACCATGTTTCTGTCTTTTAGGAAATTGTCACTATGTTCTGTCATCATACAAACCAAACAATTAATCAATTCTTGAATTCTGTGTAATTTTAACGTTTGTTAAAGACTGTGAGATTGAACCTCGTGACTGGTGTCAGAGTGTGAATCCCTGCCAGGCTCTATAACCAGTATTTTCAGGATTTCCCCCCTCACACTATTATAAAATCTTTTTCTTTCTGCTGTATACTGGTGACTCTGCTGCAGCTTAAGCGTACGAGTGTGTAAGATGGGAGCCGTCGATGTGGAGAGGAAACGGGCAGAACCCACTCGGCTCCCTAACTGCCGGCGCCAGGTGTGCCTCCGCTCTATTTGATTTCCTTCAGGATGATACATTGGACATGTTCAAATTGAAACTGAAAATATTTCAGCATTGCTTTTGACTTATCCGTCAGGAGGATTTCCAGCAGGTGTACGCGCTCTCTCTCTCTTTCAAAAAAAAAAACTGATAGAAGTGGCGTTCAAAACATCTCGAGCAACACGTCAAACCCACAGGTGATTAAATTTACCTTAAGAACCGCCTCGCCATGTGATGACGGATACCCTTTCAGTCGTCAGATGTACATCACCTCTGTTCCTTCAGGTGGATATGAAAATAAAAAACGTACTCGGCTATGTGTTCTGAGGGTAGATATTTAAAAGTGGAGTCTGTGAGCCACTGCTATTGATCCGCCCATGCAGATCTCTTTTCCTGTGGGGGCTTACAGAAGCAGCTGACAATGGCAGGCTTAATCTCCTCCTCCATTCTGCTGCATGTTCTAACTGAGAAAGATTGCCATGCTGAGTCTGATATTTAACAAAAAATCATATCTGGAGATATGAGCACTTTTCTGGAGATGGCAGGGTAACAGCTTTTTTTTTTTTTCTTTAGAAGGATAAATCATAAATGATGAGAGGAGGACTGTGTGGTGGTGTCCTGCTGCTGAACACTGTGCAGTGGTCTGAGAATTTAGTGGCAAGCTGGTGACGGTGCGACCAGTTGGTGTTTGATCCCCCATGAGCACTCGGGGGATCAGTGTCCAAATGCTTCCCCTGCTTTATAGGAACATTCATTGTACTGGTCATCTGGACCCTCAGCTCATCTGACCCAGATATGTAAATTGGACAAATAGATTTAATTATAATTTACCCTCCATATTTAACATTATTCAAACTCCCTGAAACGTTTTAGGACCTCGCAACTCCACCCTGGCCCCGACCCAAACTACAAATCCCAAAGCGTCAGCATTTCTTTTAAATCGGACCTTTAAAGGCTAAAGTTCTTATCAGTGTTCACAGTAGAGCAACAGAAACACTCCTGCACAGTCCAGGACAGGAAGTCTCTGGAGTGGGTGATTAAATCCGCTCAGAACATCTTTGGTTACCATCTACTGACCATCAGAGCTGTGGGTGAAATGGCAACAACGGCCATCAGCTCCACGGCCCGTTCACCCAGCTGCTGTCTGACCAGTGATCCAGCAGTATCCGCCTCTGGATCTCTAGACTACAGTCCACATTCTGCCCCAACTGAAATAATTAGCATTTTAACTTTTTATGATTTGTTTATGATTTAGTCATCATTTTGTTGCAGTAAAGTTTCCTCTGAACAGGAACTTTGTTTCCCAGCTGAGTTGAACTCTGCCAAGATGAGATGAAAACCATCATTGTTTGTCGGAGGGGGTTCACCTTCTGTTCTGGCTCTGTTTCATAGTATATCTTATATACCGGATGTCTCGCTGTGTTGTGTTCTGTGCTGTAGCGTGGAGTACCCTGCAGTCCGGCGGCTCAGTGTTGGATGCCGTGCAGATGGGCTGTGCTCGTTGTGAAATGGAGCAGTGTGATGGCAGCGTCGGCTATGGCGGGAGCCCAGATGAGTCCGGAGAGACCACGCTGGATGCCATGATCATGAACGGGTAAACCATGGACATAAACTGTGTATTTATTCTCAGTAAAAATATGAAACGACTTGATAAAAAAGTGTTGTGATGATGCATAATGAGGCGGTGAAGACTGGAAACTGGGAATATATATATTTTTAAAATAATTTGTGTCGGCTGCCGCGTGCGACGGAACCAGCCCGGTTCCATTCAGGCAGATCTTACGATTTAACACTTTTTGGCAAAAGCTTGAAACTCCAGCAATGCTTTCATTCTGAATCCCTCAAACTACAGAAAATATAAGCAGGAAATGGCTATAAATAAATGTGAGAATGTGTGAAAATCTGCAGCGACTTATATCATTAACTGACCTCGATCTCGACCAATCTAATTAGGCACCTGCTGCTGTCAACATAATGTGCAGCTTGTCTTACAGTAAGTGCTCGCGAGGTCTTTGCATCTTTAACATCTGTAGCCATAACTGATTGACCTTTGCAGACAGATTTCTTTTAATAAAGCACTAATTAAGACTCTCATTAGGATAATTTCAAAGTAGGAACATTAAGTTATTGTGGGAGGCAAATGTCAGCTCATGTTAACAGACAAAAGACGAGCAGCGAGCTGTTTGTTACCCTGTACACGATGTGTCTTCATCCATTTTGCAGGAAGATTGACTTTTTTCGGTTCCATAGTCATGAATACATTGTGGGGAGAAGACAGTCTCCCACACAGTATCCAATAAAGCTGCATAAGAAACAATAGCCATCAGCGGCACATTCTGACTGGAAACATCTGTAAAGTTTCAGCCCAGCAAATAAATACCAGCTCTTTAAAAAACTCTTAAAAGTGTAATGTTCAATTTTTGATATCGTGTCTGGGAGAATTTGACTCAACTCTACGAAACTTCTTTAGATTTCAGTTTGTTGCGGTGGATAAATATTAGAAACCGTCTCTCGCTGTGATGCAACTCATTACATCACCATCACAAACAGGAGCCTCAAAAAGCAGATGTGGGTCAACGTCGCTCTGACACACGCCAAGAAAACTGAACGTAATGCTGCAGGTTTTAACAGAGCTGCAAAGAGGGATTCTGTTTTTTCGTATAATTAGCTAATTCATAAAAAAAAAAAGCAGACTTTGGGGACGTTCAGGCTCCAGTAGCACTTTGTGGACTCATTGTGATAATTAGCTAACCTCAACCACGATATGCAGAAACACTGTTTTCATCATTTCTTTTGTCTGATTCTCTGAACATCTGTGGTAAGGAAACTATTTCAGTTATTCGCTGGCCAACTATTTATCACGGAGGCGAGGGGGTGTGAGGGTGTGAGGGTGGAGGCAGCGTCACAGATGTGCTGCTCCAGTTTGTCACCGGTACTGGTGCTGAGACAGATTACTGCCTCTTTAAAGGCTCCCTGTGGATTTTTGTCTTGTAAACAAACAAGTGATGTTCACATTCAAAATGCATTCGCTCCTCATAAAACGCTGGAAGACTATTTTTTCTTGAAAGTTTGAAGTCTGCATTGCTGACATCCACACTGACATGTTCCTTTGCACATCAGTGGACCAATGTGACACTATTTCTAGGAACGTGGTTCCAAATCTCTTTTTTTTTTTCTACTTTTAGTACGTACTGCAGCTTTCCTTCGAAGTACGATCTGTTGCATGTAGAAAGCAAACAATTAAGATATATTACATTTGGCAAATCCCATCTTCAATTCTCACCCCCCCAGATTCCCATCGTGCCCTCATTCCACTTTGTTTCCATACTAAGTAGTGTAGTAACATGGGAACGGGACCTCGGCGTGTGTCTGCAGTCACTCGTGTGCAGTACACCAGAAATAATGTTTATTTTCTGCGTCTTCTCTGCGGTCAGGGACACGATGGAGGCGGGTGCAGTTGCAGACCTGAGAAGAATCAAGAATGCCATCGGAGTAGCGCGAGCGGTGATGGAGCACACCGACCACACGATGCTAGCAGGAGAGTCCGGTATGTGTGGATTAATGTCCACAAAATAAAAAAATATATTTAAAAAAAAATCATTATTCAGGCAGCGTGCAGTAAATCACCTGCCGCGGAACAGTGACCTCAGACTTTTTTTGTCAAAGTTATTTTTTAATGCTGTTGAGCAGTTTGAGAAAAAGAAAAAAGGAATAAATTATGTATGAGACACGTTGATATGTGAGTTTGCATAAGTTACCTTCACCAGGCTGCCGTCACATCAGGGCCAAAGCATTTCAGGCACTTATATAATGTGTGTGTTCTTTTTTTTTTTGGCCACACTTGAATAAGCTTTAATCTTTAAATCACTAACAGCAGTTAGCGATGATTGCACGGGTCAGAGCTACATGTAATGCCATGAACATAAATGGAAGGATTTTAAAACGGATAAGTGCTCAGAAATCAAGAATGTTTTAGTTTTTCACGAGAGCAGCGAACGAGTGGAGGAGGAGGAGGAGGAGGAGGAGGAGGCGCTCTCAAGTCATTTAAAGGAAACTGAATGGCAAACTTTTCATTCCACTGTGAAACTTTGAGTCAATTCATTTTGCTGATATGTCAAGAATTTCTGAGGAAAAAAAAACATCTTTTATTCCTTCCCCGGTGAAATTCAATTCATCAAATCAAATACGCATTGAAGCGTCATTCTAACGGGAACAATAAGGTCACCGCGGTTCTAAACGGTACCAACGTAAGACTTGCCCTCCCTCACCAAGCCAAAGCTACCTCGCTAAATGAGATGAGATTGCCTCCAGTGCCTCCTTTGTTTGTGACCCTTTGTTTTCTTCAGAACCAAGGTCGGCGTGGCTCGGAATGTGTAACTTGACCTGAAAGTATTACTTCTCTTTTTTATAGCCTCTGTGTTTGCTGAAAACATGGGCTTCATCGCAGAAGACCTGACTACCAACAAATCTATGAATATTTTCTCACAGTGGCTGAAGGGCAACTGCCAACCTAATTATCGAAAGGTGTGTGTGTGTGTGTGTTTTACTCACTTGTGTTGGCTACAGGCGTGCTGCTTCTCAAAGATTGATATTAAGCAGGGGAATTGACAGGCATACCAATGCAGTTCACAGAAAGTCAGAATTTGAAGAAGAGGTGAAGCCCTAAAGTGCCGGTTTGTTACTTTTCTTAAGAACTTGCCTGTTCAGTTCCTCAATAACGCCTCAAAATCCCCTGAATAAGATTTATTCTGTTCAATCACATCAGGCGTTATTGTTCCAGAGAGAGTTTGCAGCGTCTTATAGATTGAATTTACATAATGTACACACGGGGCTGTCCAGTACAACAACAGTCTTCTGCTAATTGCAGCTTTATTGCGAAATTTAAATTCAGTGTCTCGCTCGAGGTCATCTCCACTGTAGAAGAAGAGACAAACCTTGAAATATTCAGCCGATAGTTGAATGTCTGACTTTTGTTTACGAGGCAAAGAAAACATTTACTGGTAAATTCTGACAGAGCGAAGTTTTGGCCTGCATACATGTGGGCATTTGGTACTTCCATAAATTGAATAGTCTTTTGTATTTTTGGTAAAATTCCAGATTGTTGCCGAGGTCACAGGAGAAACAATGTGTACGTGCATTTTTCATAACTAAAGAGAATGTTTTCAAGGGTTTTTTAGCCTCACCTTCATGAAATGGAGTACAACAGACTTTGCGTTATGAATAATGCACAGGCACTTTCATGAAGCAGACTAGCTGATCCTAACTTTGGTTTATTGATGGCATGAAGTCTTGTGAAAATGCTGATACAGACGCCCTCCCTCTGCTCAACATTTACCTTTCACGGCTCAAAGTCCAAGTTTTTGTTGCTGTTCACTTGAACTCTGAATCTGACATTTTGAGGCAGAATTCCACTTTGACATCAAACGAGCAGAATGAACTTTTCACACCTTCCTTCAGGTCGAGCTGCTAAACTCAGTCACTCATAAGACGCCTTGAGGTGAAGAGACAGGGACACCTTTTGTCAAACTACACTAGACACTTAGTGCAGCAGGTTGTCGGCGTCAGTAAAATATGATGTACGACTGCTTCGGGACACATTTAGGCTGCAGCAGGAATTTATACTGAGACGGTTTAGTTACTGGAAACAAGATTTTTTTACTGTTTCTTAAAGACAGGGACGACGATCCTGGAGGAAGATATTCCATCGTCTCATTCCCAGTTCGTCGTGCGCTTCAGGTCAGTGTTTGGCCTCAATTCTGACCTAATAGATCAGACGACCTGGTATTGACACTCAACAATCAATAGTCCTCCTGAAGAATTGCCCAACCCCGACCCTACCTTTAATAGGTTCCAAACCATTAGGCGACAACGATGGTTTCACTTCATCAGCATCACAGCACCTGCCTGCGATTTACCAAACGTCTCTGTGTCATTTAACAATAATTAAGTCCAAGGTGAATGGTGTTATGCAGACAGTGATGATGTTTTCTTCCCCGTCTAAAGAATGTCTTTCCAGATCCTTCCAGGTCCTGCGGACCGTACAAGCCTGGGGCGACACTGAAGCAGTACAAGAGGCCGCAGCATGCTAACACGCGCTCCCACGACACCATAGGTAGGTTTTATCCGGTAATACTGAATGTGAAGTCAAATGTCCTCAGGCATTTTCACACAGTTTAGTATTTAAACACTTCATTGAAACTAGACGGGGGTATGAGAGAGAGATTTTAGCAGCATAACGTGCCCTAAAGGAACATAAGACAGATTCTGAAGTCGAGGTTAGCAGGCGAAGGTTGAGCTTTGAGCTTTTGAATTTTTTGTTCTCTAAAAAGATCTAACCAACAAGAAAAAATGATTAGTGTTTCACCCTTCCTCGTTTTTAATGCGGTCTGAACTAGACTTAGGCACCGATCAATGAGCCTGTTGATGGGAGGCAGTTAATGTTCTGATGATTCAACGCCACTTCTTTTGTTTTTGCCCCAGGGATGATCGCTCTCGATCGAGACGGTCACGTGGCTGCTGGCACGTCCACCAATGGAATGACTCACAAAGTTCCTGGGTATGTAGATTATATAGAATCCAAAGTGTGTAAAAATGTTTTTTTTTTTATTTTCTTTCCGGGAATACGTGTTCCACAAAACACTCCAGGCTTTTGTATTGACTGTTTGTCAAGTAAAATATTGGCGCTTTGGCGAGAGTTTCTTGATAATGAGCAACAATCACTGTCGTAAATGCTGAAGATTTCGGTTTAGGGATGTTTTTTGCCAAGCTTGGTCGGTGTCAGAGTTAAACAGCAGGGTTGAGGACTCGGCTGAAATGAGTATGTAATGTGATTTCTTTCTTCTTCTTTTTTTACAACACTCGAATAAGCTTTAATCCTTAGATCACTAACCTCAGCTTTTAGCGATGATTACATGGGTCACAGCTATATAAATGGAAGGATTGTATAACAGATTAGTTCCCAGAAAGGAAAGAGTATAAGAGTGGTCTTTTAGTTTTTTCATCAGCACTAAATGATTAGAGGAGGAGGACGACAGCTCTCTGAAGACCAATATGGAAACTTGTTTACTTCTGAGCAAATCTATTTGCACAAATTCCAAGAAAATATAATAATAATAATAATGTTTATTTACATAGCACTTTTCAAGGCTACAAAGTGGTTTTACAGAAAAGGAAAACACACATTAGATTAAAAAAAAAAAGAACAGCACATAAAAAAATACTAAATAAACCAACACAAGGATTATTAATTAAAAACATGGCGGGAGTAGAATGATGTTCGTTTACAATAACTAGACCTCTGCATCGCACAGCAGCTCGTCTCTTCTGACGACGCTAATTCAAGCGTTTGCTGCCGTCATATCTTGTTTATAACAAAGCTTTCACTAACGTTACGTTGGAGACTTTACCTGTCGGGAAGAAAATGACAGCTTGAGTTTACAACAAACTGGCTTGTTAGTGGGAGATGTGGCTGTTGTGTAGAAATCAAAGATGCAGCAAAGCAACACAGTACATGAAACAAGCTCAGCAGAAACGTCAGGTCTGACCATCGTGTTTCACTACGTATCTTTAAAACGTTAGTGACGGCTAAAAATGACAGCACGAAGAAACAAGCCGATTTCACATATTTCCACGATGCAAATCAACGACTGGTTTTCTACCCGGAAGTGACAGTTGCCGTTACCGCGACGTCACAGTGATTCTGTCCCTAGAAGGATTAGAGAGAGGATTCAAAAAATGCTGATGATGTGAACTGTAGTTTTGGGGGCTCCGACTCAAAAGGCTCACCTCACTCACATTCTCCAAAAATGCAACTCATTAAATCAAATACTTATTCAACCATGATCGGAGTTAAATGTGTCAGTATGTGCTCACATGGTCGCTGACTGAGGTTTATTCAGTCTGTAAAACGTTCTCTCACTCTTGTGATCAGACGCATTGATCTGAAGCCCAGAATATAATGTTGTATTGCGCTACAGAGCTATCTGTTGAAGTTAACATGCTAACCAGCTAGCCCGTTGTCACATTGTCACCTCAAGAGGTGATGGTTCAATTAGTAACCAGCAACAACGATTCCCCACTCCAGGCAGTCAGCTAAAAAGGACGCTAGTTGCTGAGCTAACGAGCTAATGGCGGCTACAGTTAGCAGCAGTTACTCTGGTGATATGCTAACCCAACTTCCTGTTTAAGCACCGCCCGCTTCCAGTTGAGGCCCCGCCTTTTCTGAGCACTGATGCCGACATAGTTCATTTAAAGTGACTACGAGGAACTTTCAGTTTTTGCCCCCTTCTGACAAAAGATATTTGCCAGCCTGCGCATTTGTTTTTGAAGCAAGTGACGGAGAGACCGCAGGATGGATCGCGAAGAGGTGATGTATTTATTTGTGATTTTATATGTGATCGGACCCGATTACAGGCATTAATAATAACTATCTAAAAACAGCAGTCTGTTCACTGATGGTCTCGTTTGCTGTTACAGGTTCTTTTATAATCATCAGTGGAATCATGAGACCGTTTCATAAACACTTAAATGTTCCTCGTCGTCTCTTTAAGTGGTTGAACAGAAACGTATAATGGTGTATTCGCTCATTCCCATTAAACAGTTCATACACATGAAGTATCGGTCTATGTTTCTGTCCTGCAGTCGTGTCGGGGACTCTCCTATAATTGGAGCAGGGGCCTATGCAGACAGCTCAGCTGGTGGTGCAGCCGCTACAGGAGACGGAGACGTCATGATGCGCTTTCTGCCAAGGTACCTGACCCGGCTTCCTTTTATTACAAAAAAAACTTTAAATTGAAAAATGCCTTTCCTGTGTTGTTCCCTTGACTCACTTGGTGCTGCACTGCATGGAAGAAAAGTTCAGTCCAAGTCGTCAAATAAGATATAAAAAAAATAACGTCTGTAAGGTTAGTATGTAAGTAATGTGCAGGAGGGTTTATGTTTCAGTGGGAGCAAATGTTGGTTTAACATTTATGTGAAAATAGTTTCCTATGAAAAATAATCATCCATCAGAACTTCTCTAACGGTGCTGCGTTTAAAGTTTAACAAGACATTTTGACTGGATCCCAACTCCTCCGTGCACACTAACCAGGGTTTATTTCCTGGCCACCTTTATGAATAATAGGACTGTTACACAGCTTTTTCCTTGACAGAAGAAGTGTTTTTCAGAGAATATTGACATCTGTGACACGTGTAGTTTTTAAACAGCCAGTTTCTGCTGCGTACGTCTCGCTGCGAGTGCAACAATAGCATTATAAAGAGCGGAGGCGTGACTACATTGCCCCAAAACTGTCATTTGTACACTCCACAGAAGAGGAGAGATTTCACTTCAGCTGCTGTTTGTTTCCAGGCCGAGAATATGGCAGTCTCCGAAGGCCTTTTTTTCTTCTTCATCTTCTTTTTTTTAAAGATTTATTTATCCAGGATAGTTGGGAGAGTACATATTCTGCTTCTTTTTTTTTTTAAGGTTGCACTCAGCATTACATTCGCAGTCACACACAACCACACCTCAGGGCTGCCAATTCAATCATAGTTTTCTGAGTCACTTCCTTGAACTACAGGGGGCTGTATTTCTCAAGAAGACCTTGCTACGAGTGGACTGGAGAGTGTTTATCATTCATTCTCCGTGCCCACAGTTTTCCTTGCAGTCCAGGTATTTTACCTGGTATGTGTGATAACAAGCATTCCTCCTGTCAAAATGTAAGGCAACACATCACCACCGGGCTGTTTCTAGAATTACATTTGTCCTGTATATTTGAATAGTCCTGTAATTGCCAGTCCAAAAATATAAAACCTTGTTACGCATCCAAATGTGAAGTACTTCTTTCCCAAAAGGAGATTTTTCTCAAACTAATGTGCCGGCTCCTAACATGGTACATCTCCTCTCAGAAGTATTCATTAAGGGACACTTTCCATGTTATGGTCTGGTTAGACTTAGGTAAACATCTCATTTTAGTTTACCCGGTTCTGTAGCCTCTAACATGGCTGGAAAATGTCCCACCGGTTCATTAACAACATGCAGTGGTTTCCCATTTACAATGTTTGGAGCCTGTCCTCATCAGAAAAAAGTAATATGGCTTGAAAACACAAGCAGCTTATTACGAACCAGAGTAACGCTTGTTGTTCGCTCACGACTCAAGCAGCTGTATTCACGAACAGAACCTAATGAGACCTATTGGAGAAATGCTGATTTTTAACGTGTCCGTCGCTTCAATTGCTGCCGACTAGGCTCCATTTACATTGCAGTGATGAGCGTACTGGTCTTACATACCATGGAGTGAGCGTTGGAGTACACCGTTTCTTGACATTGTGATTTGTTTGCATGAGATTTATCGCACGTTAATCGCAAACACATACCATCATCATCATCATCGTCGTCACTGGTGGCCCTGACAACACTCGTTAACTCGCCTCATGTGTACCGCCTGTAATCCTGCCAACAGCTACTTGGCCGTGGAGCTGATGAGGGCCGGGGCAGATCCCTCGGCAGCATGCAAGACGGCCATTTCCAGAATCAAGAGGCATTACTCAGAGTTCTTTGGAGCCATCATCTGTGCGAACACAACAGGCCATTATGGTGAGTGTTAAGGTTCATAATTACAGGCTGTGCTGCCAAAGGTGCACACCTGACACACACCTACGGAGATGCTGATAAGCATCATCTCAACCGTTCCCTGCTTCTTTTTAAACGGTCATCATCGGAATATTAAAAGGCTTTAAAATGGAGCCTAATGTAAAATGTTTAACCAAGGCAATCTAAACTTCCAGTACCAATTATGTACATCCAATTACCCAATTGCTCTCGGACAGCCTGCGTGAGCATGAGAGCATGTTTTCCTACATTTTTCAAAGGTCTTTTTTTTTCCACAAGGAGACCAGAGCACAGCGTGTACAGCTCAGACTTCAGATGTCCAAGTTTAATAGATTTGAGATTTATGTCAATTTAAAAGTTAATTTGCCAACTTTTTGTTCGTCGTTTTAACAGTTCAGTTTTAAGACCCCAGTTTCATTAAAGTTACATTAAACCATCTTCTCATCTGGAGGTTGACATCAGGTCTCCACTGGAACTCTGGCACAATCTGTTCCAACAGGTAATTGCCTTGTTTCTCATGACAACCATGTGGCAGCTTAAGTGCCATTATTCTTTCTTCCCTCAGACTCATGGAGCCCCGTGGAGTACAAAACTTAGGTGTACATTCATCGTTAGTCACAAAAATGAATTGCGTGTATTTTTCAGGTCTAACAAACCAATTAAACAGCATTTTGTTCCTCACTAAACATTCGGCAAATGTGATTTTTCAGGTATTTTAAACGCTGTATTGTTTGAATCATGTGAAACCAGTGAAATGTTGTTGATGAAGGTTCTCAGTCATCCAGGTCATTTTAATTCTAAGCGCTGTATCGTAGCAAACTGGACGTGTTTCACTTGTATCGTTGTGTTTTTTCTGTCTTTGAAGGTGCCGCCTGTAACAAAGTCGCTGGCTTCTCCCAGTTCCACTACATGGTGTCAAACTCCGAGTCGGACACGCCACTCCTGAAATCTGTCGACTGCTTTTAAACCGTGTACGAATGTTTGTGTCTCTTTTATACGTCGATGAATTAAACGGCTTCCACGCAGGATCTTTTAAGATGATGATTTTGATTAATGAATAAAATGTAATAAATATTTCATTTACACATTTTTCTTGTGAATTTTTTTTTATTTGTTTATACAGATAAAATGCAGACAGACATTTGATTAGTTGCAATATTTTTGTGATGATCTGAAAGTCATGAGGGTGGCTGATATTCTCCATTAAAGGTCCAATGAGTGTGATTTAGTTTTACACTGACTATTCAAGGCGGGACTGTTGCTCTTTTTCCCGCCTCTCCGCTCTCTATAGAAGGTTTAAAGACTGAACGTGGGGTCATTATTGTTCTGCCTCTGAGCCGGCAGTGGAGGTAGCGACAGCGCCAGGCAGGACAGGGGTGTGACGAGTTTGACAAGAAGTTATGTCTGTGAGTCAAACCCGGGAGATTTAAAATAATAATAATAATAAAAAAGCAGCTGTCAGCAGTTAGCTTACCTGAAGAGCAGAAACCAAAACTGTATGTAAATAGGGGAGCGGTTTCTTAACCTCTGAGCAGAGGACAAGATCAATCATGCTATCTTTGTTTTATTCAGTGTAAATAATCCAGTAAAGAAGGGTCTTTGTTTCAGCAGTATTGCGTGATCTCTGTGTAAACAGAGCGAGTGTTTGGTTTGTTGGTACTGGGCCACTGTGGAAAAATGGCAGACTCATCGTACATATAAAAGATGTATTCTAAGGTAATGAAAACATGACAATTCTTATTTTCAGATGGTTATAAACTAAGAAAAACATAATTGTAAATACTGTGTTCTATTTCTGTCAGAAGATCGCCTTAAACCTCACACACCAGACCTTTAAATGTATGTTTCAGTTTGATGTACATCCTTTTAACTGCATGAACACATTTGCGTTGCATCAGGATTTCACTTCCAAGTAATGCACTGTGAAAACACTTTAACAACCAGGGAGGATGGACACCCCTGGTCCATTATCTGCCCACTGGAAAAAGTCACACTGTTTACCCTTTTGAAAGCTGCAGGTGTAGAAATTCCGGCCATTGTTAGGACCAAGTTTCAGCACCGTCCTCATTAAACAGCGTTTCCCATGGTGACAAAAGGGGAACTTCAAGTCTGCCCACTGTGACAAACAAAATAGTTTTTTTTTTAATAACCCAGTTGTGCACTTTTATTTCAAGCATTTACATCTGATGGCAACACAACACTATGTCTGTACTTAACAAGAACATGTTTAAGTTGTTTCCAGACTAAACAATAGAGATGAAGTCTTCTTTACCTCAAAGAAGTTGCACTTGGTCTCTCTGGGTAGAGAGCAGGAGTAGAACTGTCGTCCCTTATTCTGCCCGTCCTTGTGGACCACTCTGAGGACAGCTGGACGACGATGGGATGCACAACATGGAGCACTGGGACTGGACGAAATGAAGGAGCTGCGGCTTGTCGCATCTATTTTGCTCGCACTGACAGAGGTGAAGAAACAGTCTTATTAGTTTGAAATAAATTGAAAATAAAACACAAGCATACCTGTCACATCAACCCTTATTAAAGAGCAAACAACCTCTCAGCCGTGTGGTGATGCGTGCTGGTAACTGTGTTATTTGCATGGTGTCCTATGGCCATTTGTCAATCTGAGCTTTTTTAACAATGTTGCATTAAAAATTCCACAGTCAGATGCTTTTTTATCCCACTTATCTCCCTGAAGTTGCAAAAAACTTCTCTTATTATAAACTTATTCATGAATAGCCAAGCGAGAGATTCACTCACCGTGAGTTGGGGGTTCCATTTTGAGCATTGTTACTGGGAAAGGGACTGTGATCAATTCTCATTTTCTTTGTTGGGTGACTGTAGGAGGCCAGTGATTCCCTATTGGAGAGCTCGGCACTTTGCCTCTGCCAGCCACCAGAGGCATAATTGGGGCTTGTTGTCCCTTGGCAGACGCTGTATTTATATAAACCTTGCTCTGCCGCCAAGGAATTCAAATGACTGTCGGCTGGGGAGAGCGGGGAGTTTACAGGCTTTGGCTTCTTGCTCAAGTCGGAGAAAACAAGGGTGGAAGTCCCGAATGCAGACCTCCAGTTGACTTTGAGCTCCTCTTGTGGCTTCTTGAAAGCGGTGCAGGGGTATTTAATCAAATCAGTGGTGAAGGGTGATGCTTCAGCGCTAATGTCGTCTTTGTGGACTGTGGAGATGGAGCCAGAGAGAGAAAACTCATTTCATGTTAAGCAGCTGCAGCGTGTTCTGATGCTCTGGCTGCTCCTCATAAAAATGCAGCTTGTTGTTTAGCTTTAAGTGGTGAGCTTGCCATAAAATTTACCAGTAAGCACCAGACTGCTGCGCTGTGTCTTCAAATAAAATGTCATACAATCTGTTGTGCTGATGATGCCCTTGTGCAAAATTCTGTGAAATGAGCCCTCATGTAATACAACTTTGAAAATAAGATGTTTCTTTAATGTCGAACTACAGTGTCTGACATCAGGGTCATTAACTGAGAGCTGTGAGTAAGTATTACTCTTCCATTAGTGTACGGTACCCTTGAGCAAGGCACTTAACCCCCAGCTGTTTTAGTGGAGCAGCTTAGTGGTCAACATTAAAAGATGTAAATGTGTAACTAGAAATGCAAATCATGATATTACTGAAAATGAACAAGTGTGCTTGTGAAACGTTCCCTGGAGAAATAAATGTCCATTAAGCATTTCCTGCATTTTTTAAAGGAAGAGTTCATCTAAAAATGCAACTATTGTCATTCCTAGCGCACTCGTGTCAGTTCAGACATGCAGACAAGATACATTTGACTGTTTTATTCACATTTTGCACTATTGAGGAAATGTTAATTAAAGGCACTTTAAAAAAGGTATTCACTGTGGTAATTTTTTCTTTCACACTCAAACAGAAAAAGATCGTTGAAGGTCAAAGTTAAAACAGATCATTATTAATTAAACTAGATTGGGGATGAATGATCATATTTAGTAATGTTTCATTTTCACTCATAATGTTGTGATTTTTGCTGCCGTCTGTACCAAACAGGCTGCGGCGTCTCTGAAGAAGCACAATGAAGGGCTGCAGACTAATTTGTCACACTGTTCGCCTGCCTGTTCATTTCGGTGCATCAGAGATTTTTGGCCTGATGTGCGACAAAAATGCTTCGTAAAGTGTTTAATGGCATGTTGTGACACATTTTATCTTCATCAAAAAAAAAAAAAAATGCAGCTCCAGCAATTTGAATGGTGCAATTTCAGTAATATTTCAATAGAATTTTTCATCCCTGATCACGTCAAGTAGGTTTTATTTATTTCACCTAAAACCACAAATCACATTTCCTCAGTGGACTTTAAAATATGTACAGAGTACGACACCTTCTGATTCAGAGAGGAAAAAACTCACCCCAAAAAATGTTTGGAATGGAAAAAATGGAAAAAATGGAAGATTAATCTAAAATATAAAATACAAAATACATTTTACAGGAAGTATAAATGAAGCCATATGTCCCTGTCCTGTCCAGAGTGTTTGGATTGAGAACATTACGTGAACGAACTGCAAGAATCGATGTCAAAATCTAATGTTGACATATGATTTAAGCAATTTATCCAATTTA
This sequence comes from Spondyliosoma cantharus, assembly GCA_900302685.1. Taxonomy (NCBI): domain Eukaryota; kingdom Metazoa; phylum Chordata; class Actinopteri; order Spariformes; family Sparidae; genus Spondyliosoma; species Spondyliosoma cantharus. Next base: position 50,054 of record OMLP01044642.1, read on the forward strand.
TCCAACGCTCAGGATAAAAAGAACCACGGGCCTGCCGTAGTTTTAAGTGCTTCTCATCTATCTGTTCAATCATTTAAAACAAGGTATTCAAAATTTGGAAGCATAATACATATATATCTATATATATAAAGCAAAGCAAAGCATTCAGCTGTAGTTTGTTGGCTGCAACACAGATAAAAGAACATCTCTTTCAACAGTTCGCTGCTGCTATAATGCATCTCAAAATAGTCAGAGAATAATGGCTGACTGACAGACACGCTCATTACTTGCGCAACAAAACACAAACAGACACACACCTACTCAGTCAGCCTGCTTAACTGCAGTATCTCTTCGACAGCTTGCTGTTTTGTGCCTTGCTCAGAAGTACTTAAACACTGATGGCAAACCGTACACAGGCTCGTTCAGCTTAACAGCAGAACTACAGCTCCTATTATTTTATCTCTGGCTAACAAGGACATTCTGACGCCCCATTAAAGTCAGTGACTGTAAAAAACATGTCACTCACCCTCAGGTCTCGGAGTGAGGCAAGCATCACAGGCTTTTGCTGCTGGCTGGTTGATGAGTGTGCAGAGCTGACAGGCCCAGTCCTCTTCCTCCTTTTTAGCCACGCTATCATTGGTTTTCTCATTGTAGGCCCAGCCAATCAGGCTGTTTCTGACTGGGAGCTTACTAAATAAAAGGAAACACAAGAGTGGTCTTAATGAACCTTTGTTGTCTACACAGGCTTGCTTATTTATAAAAAACCTGTGCACCGAAGCAGAAATCATGTTACTGTTTAAAGATTAAGATCCCTTAGTGTTTAGGGTTGCAAATATTTGAGAATATCCCAGGTGGAAACATTCCAACGGTGTTGATGAGAATTTATGGGAAATAATAGCAATAAAATACAAAAGTCGGGGTTATGTGTTTTTATCAGGCGAAATAGAAACAAACCTGAATATTGTAAACAATTCAACAAACACAAACTAAATTTCCGAAATACAAAGTTTAATTTTCTTTGGAAAATTGCTGGAAATAAAAGTCCTTCAGAGCGACGTGACATAAATCATTTAATTACTTGACAGTTCAGGCATTTAGCTGAGCAATACTTTGAGAATAATTTAATGTGTGAATACATAATATAATTTTCTTTAATTACCTCCTTGGATCTGAAAGTGCAAAATGAGCAATAAATGTTAATTATTCAGCAGCTTTAATTGTAACCAGATCACAGAAAGTGCAGGAAGAGAAAAATACTTTAACTACACAAATAGTTTAAATTTTTAAGCAGTGGATGAAGATATGCGAGGAGCCACTTTGTTTCATATAATTGCTCTAAGCATACATGTTAGCGCTCTGACATGAAGCTCAACTATGTTTGACAAGTAGGCAAATCTGCAATGCCAACAGTCATGGAAGAGGAAAGTAGCTTTCAGGAAACTTTCCCCACAGATTGCTTTATCAGCTGTGTAATGCGTTGTAAGGGCTTTAGGCTCTAACCCCTCGCAAAGCTTTGCTCAAACACAACCCAGGAGGTGTTGAGCCTGTGCCCTGTCTGGCAAACACAGCCTTATATGCGCATTAATTTCCCCCCATAACACTTCCCACTCCCTGCCAAGCCCATCTGCCTGCAAAGATGGCCTCTCTAAATTTTATCTAAAAGGCTTTAGAACTTCCTGCGAGGAGTAGGTTTTTGACAAATGGCACCTAGCTTTACCACGTTCCTTTTTGGTATTATCATGTCTTAAATTCTCATTTTTACTTGTGTGATTTTCTGTTAAAACATATTGTCTGAGTATTGCTGGACGGAGTTTGGGAACTAATAATGTCATTGCCAAATGCTGCTTCACTGTAACTGTTGTGCATATGGCAATACAGAGCTAAAACTATTCAATTAAGATCATTAATTAAGAAGAATCAAACGCCTACAAAAAAAAATTGTATCCTACATTGAGACATTGGGTGTAATTAATTAAGCATCATCTTCTTAATCCAAAAAAAGCAATTATGCTACATGTTATGCAAGTCAAACCATAATCATCTGGAATTAGCACAGAAGCATTGCGATATACAGCATACATCCCCTTCACAAAGAGCCACGCTAAACCGTTTTCTTTAAGTCATCTACTTCCCACACCTTCAGAGTCACCTTCAGAGTCAAACTGAAGCACTTTTCAAGCATGTTCAAGATGCACTTCCAAGCTTTTCAAGCAGCTAACATCTCTGGTAAATTTCATATTTATACACATAAATGTACCATCAAAATCATCATTAAGTCGGATGTTATTGTGCAATAAACAACCAATATTATGATTTGTGATGGCGTTCTATAGTGGGCTGACGAATTAAAAGGAAAACACAAACAATGTTTCATGATTTCATGAGTAGACTTGGTCTTCTATATAACCGGTCTCGGCCTAAATAAGACAGCAGGCGGCAAACATTTTAAATGAAAAGAATTAGGGAATACTGGCAACTGTGACGATGGTATCACTGTCTTAAGTTAAGACACTTTAACTTCTAGTCCTCCTCTGCAACAGAATCTTTCGTAGAACAATTACAACCAATAATTACATTAAAAAAAAAACATTACGTTTCATTCTTTGTAAGTAATCGAACATCTATATAGCAACATCTGGTCATGTGTTTCATTTTGCTGTCCTGCCATTCGATCAGACAGTTTTTTTGTTTTACTCATGGCATCCAGAAGTGCTGTCTGTTTGGCTAAATCTAAGTGAATTCATCGCGATCAGCAACCAAACCACATTTTAAACCTTTTGCACACCACATTAAAATTAAAGCATTTTCAAGGATTGCCAGCACCCAACATGAACCCTGCTTTTATCTGTCCAATAATGCTCCAAGTACCTGAAGTATCAAACATTTCTGCAGCAAACCCCTGACCAAACTTCACACAGCCCTTACAATGAATGCAAGACGGTATCTTTTCAGTCAAAGTGCCAAAGGTCTATGAGGATTTCTACCTGATGTCAACCCCGCTGGGATCTCCCTTCTGACAGCACTCGCAGAAGTAAGTCATCCTGCCGTTGTCTCCAAGACGACAGACTGTGATGACATGAAAGCACTGGCCACACTGGGGACGCTTGTAGACTTTGTAATGTTTGTAGAGAGGAGAGCCAGATTTGCGACACTGATAGAGACGAGGAAAGCAGGCAAGAGTGAATAAAGAGACACGGATAAAGAGAACAGGGAAAAACATTCACTTACTTCCTTACTTGTATAGTATGCGGAGACAGGAATATTTGCTTTTGTCTATTCCCTAGGCAGCAAGGCTTCCCCTTTTGCTCTCCTTCTTCAGCAAAACAGGATTTTAAATTAAACCATTATGCAATTCAGCTGAAACAAGGTGTCAGCTAAATACCTCCAAGTAAATGTGTATCCGGCTTAACAAGCAAATACAGTTCTAGGATTACCAACAAAACTATTCAAATGCTTTTTTTTTAATTTGCTATTCATGTACAAAAATCTTACCTTGTAAAACAGAAGAGTGAAATCCCGCGTCATCTTCACTAAGTGGTATATCTGCTTGTCCGTCAGCTGCTGAACCTAAGAATAAAGCAGCAGCGTTAGTTACAGTTCACAGCCAGAGAGAAAATAAACCTTATTTGTATAGCTCTTCATTTCAAAACAGAGACTGACGGCGCTCCGCAGTCAGAAAATCAATAATACAAGCAAATAAACAATAAAAGCACACCAGACATGAATGAGAAACTGGATTTAAAATGATGCAATGAAGAAAAATTACATATAGTGTATACGCAACACTTGCAGCCCAGGAAGCAAGGACCTGACTCTGACTCAAAAAGTGAAAAAAACAAAACAGATCCAGAGCACACAAACACAAACAACTTGTAGCTCTTTAAGGACACCTAGGGGCTCAATAATGGAGGAGAGGCTCATAAAGATTCAGTGCTCCCAGAAGAAGAAGGGGCCAAAAGTCCTAGATTAATGTCGTGGTTCAGTGTGCTATATTCTTACACCCCATCTCATACTTTCCAGGGGGAGCAGAGCAGAGCCCCTGGTAATAGCTGAGTAATAGAAGTATTCATGCTGCAAAGTGTCTCTTACCGGCAGTGAATAGGTCACTCTAAATATCACATTTGTTATTCGACAGTTTGCTTAATGAAAAGCAAACGGTGAGAGAAATGTGAAGCATCAGGAACAGAAAGTATCTGAGTCATGTGTTATATAATACAGAGCCTAATCTATTATAAATCAGAGGGAAACTCCTATTTGACTTCTCAATAAAGACAAAAAACAACATAAAAATAAAGAAAAACATTTCAAAACTGCACCGAGAGGGAAGCATATCTGTGCCGCAATGCGCCTGTTATTCTTTACCCTGTTTCACCCTCCTCATTGCAATGCATCACTCAATAATACAAGGGCTTAAACTTTCTCTCTGAGAGTTGTCTTGCATTTTTACCCTCTTTTTTGTTCCTCTGCTGAACACAATCCATCATCTTTTCCATACCTTCACGGCTGGGTGGAGACCCGAGTCGAACAGGGCTTCGTTTTTAATGATGTTGCCGACACCCGGCATGACGGCTTGGTCTAGGAGAACGTCACAGAGCATCCTGCTCCTCTGGCTCCTCACTGCCTCCTCAGAGCGGGAGAAGCTGAACTTGGGGGAGCACACATCCAGACTCTCACTAGCCCTCACCCTTTGCTCACAGTCCTCTGTCAACCTACAAGCAGACAGCTTTAAAGTGCGGGAAGAATTCAGAAAATCTATAGCTGCTGCCACAAGGTCAACTGGTGCATTCTCAGGATTATATATTTCAAAATGTTGCTTCCATACATTCTGTTCCAGTTGTTTGTTATGAGCTAGGACAGCACAGGTGACATTTTCAGACACTCAAAATAAATGTCTGTCTGGCAGCCGAGCGGTTCACCGGTGGCCTTACAGTCAATGAAGAGGACAAATGTCGAGCCACAAGACTGTGTTTTTCATGCAACAATAGCCACCTTCTTCAGACATGGCCCAATGTAGGACATACTCACTGAATGAGACTCAAACCCCAAGGTGAACTTCTGTCACCTCAATCTATCTAGGCTAGGCCGGTGTCCCCGTTACCTTATTTCCACTGTGCTGTCAAAGAAGCACACGATGTCGTTAGTCAGGTGTATTTGCAGCACCGGTGTGGAGCCGGTCCTCTCCTTCCTCTCAGCAGGGTTTATACGCATTGATCCATTCATACCGAAGTGCACTCTAAAAGGATGTGAGCACAAAAGAATGATGGAGAGAGAAGACAAAAGTTGAGGACAGCATGTGTGAGTTTATATGAGACTTGACAGCGAAAGGACAGAATAGGTGGCCTGCTGGTTGGAGACGTACAGTGTGGAATAGAAATGTCACAGGTTCACAGAGCTCCCACTTCTACCTGCTGAATCACACCAGTGCAGCCATACATTTCAATTATTAAAGAGAAGAATCATTCAGTCTTCGCTGTAAGAATTTATTTAATTGTTAAAATAAGTTTAACTATAACTCGATAAATTAGTCATATTACATTAAGAGTACATGAAGCTGCAACAATGAGTTGATTCAAGGAAAATTAGTTGCAAACTATTTAATTAATCAAATAACTGTTTTATTTCTTTTTCAAGCATAATTTTTAAACATTTTCTGATTCCAGCTTGTTACATTTAAGGATTTGCTGCTTTTTTTGTCATTTGTGATTGAAAATTAAGAGTCTTCTGGTTAAGCATCTAAGGTATTTGACTCGCTGGATCCTGTCTAGTTATTTTGTTCATAACCAGTCTCTCAATGAACTTTCCAGCAAATGTGCTTCTAATCTACTTCTACCTACAAATAGAGGGAGGACTTTGTCAAAGGTGGCCACAATCCTCAAGGATGGAAAAACAAAATGAACCCTGATGGTTTGTTTCCATCATGTTCCACCAACATACAAACACACAAATGCAATCCTAAAATAATTATTTAATTCAATATGACACATTAAGTACAAATAATTAGGGAACGGTGTCCACAAATGGCTGCTCAACTTGTTAACAGGTAGTGGCTTTCTTGACAAAGCAGACATTTATATCATATCTTATTACATATTTTATTTTGATAGCCAGCACTAACAAAACTGACCCTCTACAGACTTTAGACAAAGTCAGACACAGTGAAGGCAACCAAAAGTCACACTTCCGTAAAAGTAACGATATTGTGTTAACGTAAAAGCCACCTATGCCAATAGTGTTTGAGTATAAGTCTTAAAGTATCTAGATTAAATCTATTTAAGTATCAAAAATACAAATCTGACGAATTACATTACTAAGTGAGACAAAAAAGACACAACTCTTCATATTAGATCTTACTACTTCAGTGATTTTTCAATAACTTCCATCTCATGTGACCCAGTGACTCCAAACCAGCACTGAAATGTATTACTGAAAGAAAAAGAATAAGACACATCTCCTTTTAATAAAATGTTACTGCTTCTTTTTTTCTATATTCTATATATTTGTATAACTATCAATTATCACTTTCATTACTATATTATTCTGTGGTACAAAGTGGCTGCAGCAAAACAATATGGGTATGTTTGTTTGTTTATTGTCAGGAGAATTATGAAGAAGACACAAACTAAATATTCATATAAAATGTAATAAATAAGGGATGTGTCGCATTTGTCCTATTTAGTGATACAATTTAGTATTGGTTTGGAGACAGCGGGTCACAAGACATGGAAGCTAATGAAAAGAAATGCTGCATTTTTCATAATAAATATTCACATAAAATAAAAGACGCAGTAAAATGTAATATAAAGAGGTGTGTCTTATGTAGGGATACATGTTGGTATTGGATATGAATGACCCCATGTAACTTAAATATGACAACACACAATGTTTAGTAAAAGCTATCAAAAATAAAATAAAATAAAATATGTTACATAAGCTGAAGCCAAAAGCTCAGGAAGCGTTGACAGAAGTGACCCTGAGACTGAATGAAGTGTGTGTCTGTGTGTTCAGGCTACATTACCTCAACGCTCTCGCACCAAAGTACATGAAGAGCTCCTTCCCCAGAGTTTCGACCCCGGTGTACTGACAACCAGTGAAGCTGTGGAAGACATTTCCCTCCGAGCTGCTTTTCTGTAAACAAACACAACCCGATTAGCATTTAGCAGCTAAACGCAGCTGCTAGCAAAAACTAGCTAGTTGTATTGGTTTGTACAGACACGTTAGCGTTAGCTTGTTTTGACACAACACGACAAACCTTCGCAGTTACCAAACTTCCCCTGATCTCCTTCACTTTCTGCCCATTCTGGACTTTTGCGCGGATTTTCTCTCCGTTCAAAGTGCATCCCGGACCTTCGACCATCCTCTAGTTCAGGATTTAAAAGCTACTTGTCAGTAAAAGTGTGTACCAGCGGTGTGTTTACTCTCCAACTAGGACGTTTGTTTATTGTGATTCCCCGCCACACAGTTTAATTTTGCGCATGCGCGGTAGGCAGTACTGCTTGTATCCGGAAATAGACGAAATAAATAGACAATAAAAGCATCCATTAAAAAAAAGTGCTTTTCTCAACTGTGTTTTATTATTATTATTATTATTATTATTGTTATTAGAAATTATGCAACTGTTAACAATATTGCACAACTTAATGTAAAAATATGCTATAGATGTATTTTCAAATTGTGTTTTGGCAGCCTACACAGGCAGACGTGTATCACTTCTTTCTCTTCAATCATTCACTCATTCATTCTTTCTTCACTGACATAAATTCAGTTATTTATTTACATTTAATTTGATGCATGGGTGAAATGTTATTCATCAATTTTATCGTTTCATGTGCAAATAAATGACAAAATATCCAACAGCTCCTCCAAATCAACACAAAATCATCTAATTTTCTATTTTCAACTGTTCGAAATCATTTATCAATGTTAATCATTAATGATTATGACCCAACATAATGTGCATTTGTCTGAATATTCAGTAGTAAAGCCATGGCTGTGTGTAACTTCTTTAGCTTCCCACTTGAGGGCAGTAGAGTATCATTGTTGGTCCTGCAGCTCACACAGATATTACAGGTGATGTCACCTGTAATCTAATGATTTTTTTTCAGGATTTAGATAGATAGATAGATAGATAGATAGATAGATAGATAGATAGATAGATAGATAGATAGATAGATAGATAGATAGATAGATAGATAGATAGATAGATAGATAGAATAAATAAACTAGTTTAAACTCAAAAGCCAAAGAAGTAGAGGTAAGTAGTAATGATGGATCAAAGTCTTACTTTAACATCTTTTTTGAGTTATTTAAAGTTCATCAAAATGTCCTGAGTGTCTCTAACTCCATCCATGATCCCATCATCAGAGGTCTAATTTAATGCTTTATGGCTTAATCATACTACTTTCTGTACCTTTGCCATGTTCATAAGGTGTCCCATCTGGCTGGGGGAAAAATTCATAGGAATGATAATTTGCATCATTGTCAAAAGATTTTCTGCATGACTTGCTTGCGTAATTGCAGCAACTTGTTTGCTCTGCAGTTTTACCACCCAGCAACCCTTCTGCTGGCCCAGATAAAAATAGATAGGCAACATGTTCTCCAGCCAAGTGCACAGCCATGCCCTCCTTCAAAAAAAAAGGCAGTGCTCAGCAATAATGTGTATTAAAATCTGAAACTGCTCTCTCACATTGGCTCTGAGGGAAGTGCAGCACTTGAAGCTGGGTCTCACCCAAGGAATTATAAAGGAATTCAATACAAGTTGTTAAAAACTGGATTGTGCCCTCTTGCAGAGCTCTCTCCTGCCTCAGGACCGACAGTGTTACAGGATAAAAGCAAAAATATTCGCCTTTGTGTCTGCAAAGTTCTGTTCCCTCCAAAGAATGAGATATATCAAAGATGTCCGGACGAGTACATGATATGTCTTCTGATGAGGGTCAAATGGTGCAGATTCAGTGCTTTTTTCAGTATAGTACATTAAAACTAAGATTAATGATGACATAAAGACAAAACACAACAACTTTAAACTCAGAAATAAAAGAATTGTTAACAGGATTGTGCACTGTGTGCCTTGGTCTCATCATATCCAGTCTGCAACTGTTGTAACATTATGTATTTGGTGTATTTGGTGTGTTTTTTCTGAGCGTAAACAGCTTGATAGCTTGTACTATGATATTTATTCCCTCCTGCCTATTGTACGTCCTTCACTCTCCCTTTGCACTGACAGTGTGCTGCTGTTGTCCCTGCTTTGCTTTGCGCACCACCTTGAACAGTGAAACTTCGAGCTGTTGATGTGCCCCCACACACTCACCGAGAGTGCTGCAAGATAAAGACAGTGACATCTACTTTTGACTCACTACAACAAAGGGCATACTGTGAGCTCCTAAACGTCCTTAAAGGGGATTTTTGTTCGGCGAAACCTCTGAGACTAAACTCACCCGCGGACCCGATGGAGCGAGCAACACTGGGCCTGCAGTTTGTCAGCTGAAATTTCAAAAGTGCAGCTACAGAAGAAGTACAGTATTCCAGGATCTAGATGATCATCCAGGCGTGGCCGCCAACTGATGAGCACTCGGGGGGTAAAGTGTCAAGGTGCGTCAACATAAATGCACAGTTCTCTCAGGTGTAACACACAAAAGGAAGCCGGAGTGGATCCTCAGAATGTGGATTTCGACAACTTCCCCCAGTGTGTGTACAAACAGACGGGTGTGTGGAGGTGTGAGTGCATCAGTGTGTGACTGTGCACGTGAGCTGAATGCAGAATTTGACACCTGGAATCACACTCTCACATCCATCTGCAGCAACTCATTTAACTTATAATGGTGTGAATATAATATATACTGATCGTACAACAGCTACAGACATGTTGTTGTTTTGTGTGATTGGATAATTATACACTCAGTGACTATTGCATGCCGTCGTTGCTGCATAAACATTGAAATTAAGCTTACCTGTTACATAAACAGTTATTATATCCAGATATTTCAGGCATGCAGTGGTGAAGAAAGTCTGCTTATGAAATCTCCCTCAGATTCAGCAGCTGCAGCTTTTTGTCTCAGAAGATTTTAACGTCCATTGACAAACATATTTGCATGATTATTGCCGCAATCTGCCTGAAATCTCTGTATAAATGCTCAGATTCCTCACAGAAACATGGAGGTTATGTTTTCACCCGTTTGTTTGTACGTTGGTTGGTTTGTCAGCAGGATTATTGAAAAACTACAGAACACATTTCTAAGAAACGTTGATGGAGGATGGGTCTCGGCCCAAAGTGCCCTTGAAACTTCTGCTGAGGATCTAGATAAAAGGATGAATCCAGAAATGTTTTTCTGATGTTTTTTTTTAACATAGCAAGTGTGGCTGGTATTTATGAGTAAGTACAAATGGGAAATGTCGGCCTTGGCGGGGGTATGCACTCTGTTTTTATCATTTGACTTGAAAAAAGAAAAAAACATTCACCGTCTCTGCAATTTTGATACAAATAAGTGGTGATGTAAGTACCAATTTCCCTTTAACCAGCCTCCCATTGACCATGTGCTTGTGTAAAAGATTAAAGTAATTACGCAAAATCACTTCTGGCAATCATTCAGTCGGCCGAATGGAACAACTCTGCTCCTGCTGGCCACCAAGCGCCATGTTTGAGAACAATCTGCCAAAATGAGCATGAACATGTTTGTGTCCAGGAAATAGGAAGTTGACATTAAGGCTGCACAAACAATCACAATCCACATGTTGATGCATGTGCGTACATAAATAACTGTATATAAGTTCTGTGTTTGTGTAGCATGAAATAACTACGAGCTCTCATTTCGTTACACAATCGCATAATTCTGAATGATGACATATGAACGATCTTGTTACCTTGAGGGGAAAAAAACAAGTTGTGCTTCAAATCATGTTGTTCAGATGTAAGAAAAGATGTTTGTTTGGTGAAGACCCAATCCAATGTCACAACAACCTTAATAGTTTTTTCAGTAAAAATGATAATTGCGATGCAGAAATAATCATGAATCATATCGCTGTCCTTTTATCTTTCAAAATAATTTCCATATGATTGTTTCTTTTCACCATATTGTGCAGTCCTGGTTGTTGATAACGGACGGGATCTTTCTGACTGTCTCTGTGTGTCATCGAGGAGCATAGAGACACACGGACGTGAAGTTATTCAAAGCCTGCACAGCAACTGCAATCTTCAAATGTAATTTAAACACTAAGAGACTCCCGACAGATGAAGCAAACCGCCTTGAGACCCGCAAATATCCTCTCATTCTCCTTATACAGTCTGCTTATTGTTAGTCGCTGTGCTCTGTTTTTACATGAATGTGTCTGAGGACACTTCACAAACATGCATGACTACATAATTCATGTGCATGTTTGTATTCATGGGCTGTTTGTGTGCACGTACGATGATTATATGGGAGAATATTAAAACACACCTTGTTCATGAACTGCGGTTCTGTCCGTCTGGGTGGCTGTTTGATGAATACTTCATGAGGTCTTAAGCAGAATGAGATTTCATTCATTAAACAACAATCAACAGCCTATTCAACTGCTGGGAAGTGGAGCATCATGCAGGGAGCTGGCTGTGGGCTTGCGGTGTATAATTAATTCGTTTAACACTATCAGGAACGTTTAATCTCTGTAAACAGATATCTGCATATCGTCCTCAGATGATAGCCGATGGCTTCCAAGATTGAAGTGAGTCAGCCATTTTTAAAAGATTTATTCTGCTATTTCTGAGTTACAGCGAGGTAAACCTTCTGTAAAACAGATACAAATCTCAACTGGGATCTTTTATGAGGCGTTTGTAAAAATCCAAGTCAAATGACCTTAATTTGAAGCAAAAAAGCAAAACAAATATTATTTTTCAATTCTAAATAACAGTAGGGCTGCACAGAATCCATGCTTGTTAATCCTCAATATAACATTCAATTTATTAAAAGTAACACATAAATGTCTCCAAAGTACAGAGATGTGTCAAAATGGCACAATCTTTTTAAGAGTGTAGAAAAAGCGGCCCACCCTCTTCAAACAGAACAGTGTTTATGTTTTTCTCTGGGAAAGTTTTATGTATAAAACTGCCTGTAAAGCAGAAATGACATTTGTTCCTTTGGTGGAGAGAAGCTTAACTGCAGAAGGAGATGCGTTGCTATGCAACTGGGATTTCAAAAGTACTTGCTGTGCCAGGGTCACATTTCAATGTCTGTCTCCACCAGCTTGGCAGGAAGTGATGACTGCTAATAATGATACTTTGAAAGCGTCTCGTTTGCAAACCATCCAAATGTAAATATTCTACTCAGAATATTCACATGTTTAATGTGTAAATATTGTCTATTGTGTGTGTGTGTGTGTGTGTGTGTGTGTGTGTGTGTGTGTGTGTGTGTGTGTGTGTGTGTGTGTGCGCGTGTGCGTGCTCATCATGCA
>OMLP01044642.1:62469-80871 GCA_900302685.1 Spondyliosoma cantharus
TTTGCAAACCATCCAAATGTAAATATTCTACTCAGAATATTCACATGTTTAATGTGTAAATATTGTCTATTGTGTGTGTGTGTGTGTGTGTGTGTGTGTGTGTGTGTGTACTTTCTGCGTATTATTCAGTAAATATGCCTCTCCGACTTTATTACTCCAGACGTGCTGCACACATTATTGAATGCTACCAAATGTTGTCAGTCTTTGAATTTAAGGTTAATGAAGTGTTGCTCGTGTCAGTAGCAGAGGATAATAGATTAAATAAACAACTAAATTAAATGTCGGCTTAAAAGGCTTAAAAATCCTGTAATACGGACGACAATCTGTCACTCATCCTGTTATATTTAAAAATATTTCCATCCTCAACGACTCCCTCAACTACCGAGTAAAGTCTGATTGATCCAGAGAGCCCAGCGCCTGGTTTTAAATGCACATCATATATAATGTGCTCATTGTGTTATTATTGTTCCACAAGTGTTTTCACTGGTCAGGGGAAGTGAATAGTAGCACACATTTGGTGAGGAAAAAACATCTTGTGACTTTCTTCTCAACACACACTTCACAAGAAAGTCCACCTTGTTCGTCTCTCTCAGCTGGAAACATCCTGAAGAGCTCTACTTCACCTATGTTAATGACACACGCACTGCAAAAAATGCCCTTTTTAAAAGAAATTAGAAAGTAGTGCGCAAGAGATTCACACACAACCCAACGCGTGATCCCCTCCAGGCACAACACACGAGGAACGAAATAAACTGGCTGCTTTCTGATGCAACTTGTAGTCAATGCAACCTCGACATTGCAATGGATGAAGCAGAAAGAGTCTCCACAGTGGTGTGTTTCAAGAAAATGCAGTCAATCAAGATAAATCATCTCTCAACACTAAAAAAAATGGGACTTCTTGTAAAATCTTTATAAAAACGACTTGTTCGGATGGACATTTTTTTGCAGTGAGCTGCTTCCTCCAGCTTCCAGGTCCAGTTCACCACATCAAACCACATCCCGGCGATCAACCTACACATGGCACCTTTCAGATGTGGAGGCCTGCTGGGAGGTAGCGAGGTCAGCTGAGCATGTGAATGTGGAAGCATGTGAACTCATGTACTGTATTGAAGGAATGACCTGGAAAACAGGAAACAACTGACGCTGTTTCTTTTAAAGTGAAGTCAGCTGCTTCAAGACAACATCACTGACACACTGAGACACACAGGCCAGAGGTAGTCAAAGGAGCAAACACCTGTCAAAACAGCAGATACAGTGCACAGACCCCCCCTGGAGCTCTGTCAACAGCAAGACACAAAAACCCAGTTAGCTGCTGGCTTTTGACATGATACTGATGAATTCATTCAGGACAAAATGGCTGCGAGGAGAAGCTCCAGCTCAGTGTTCACACATGTCTCCGCTAGGTGGCAGTGTTCCCTTCTCTATCACCGACGCTGTCCTCTGGATGTAACTGGTTAAAAACCTCTCATTTCTTCCCCGCCACTCTCACCAGGCTCCACCTGTGACTGGGAGAGTTGGTGCATCATCAGGCATCAAAATAACAGCATTAGTTGGAAACGAGACATCCAGTTCTTTGAGCTCATCCAAACACTGCTGTCAGAATGGAAACTCAATTTTAAGTTGACATCAATAGTAATCTCTATTACCCCCATACAGTGAGTGGTGCACTGTTAGACTAATTAGATAATGGCACATTTAATTAGATGTAAATGATGGCACTAAGTAATGGACGTGAGGCTCTCTCAGCGAGTCACTTTAATGCCGTCAGACAAGGTTTAAACCAGTGTTCAGCTGCCTACTCAGGTTCAACCTTTTCTCTCCTCTGACCCAACACAGGATCTCTGAGAGGTGTGTGGTTGTTCCCACATCCAACAGTGATGTCAGCAGGTCCTGAAGTCTACCTTCACATTACTGAAGAAAGGTGAAAAGTCAGCCCGCGGCAGAGATGAGATGTTCAGGGGTTGTAAGTTAGTCTAGACCTCTGACCTTAGACTGTGTAAAACATTGTCTGAACATTGAGGCCAAAACATAAATGCCCTAAACCTGCATTCGTTCTTGCTGCCAGCAGGGGGCGACTCCATCGGCTGCAAAACAAATTAGACTTGTATGTAAGCCTATGAGAAAATAACCCTACTTCAGTTTCCCAGCGTGTTTATGATCTCAATCGCAAAAAAACAAGTTATGGACGGTTGTAATTTCAAACACTGGCGCTTTAAAATGTTAAACCCACAAACAGATCGGTGACATCAGGCGGGTTTACACTCGATCTGTCAAAGAACAACAACGAAAGACGATTTCAAAATGGTGCGATTGTTCTGTTTGGTCCAACTCTTCCCTCTGAACAACTGAAATGCTGAACACACTATTTGACTGGATTGATTTTTTTGAGCAGAGTCGTGTTGGCCTAAACTAATACAGCTGAACTGCTGTTTCAGAACACACATTCCAGCACAATAATCCAAGCCAAGGGTCCACTTAATAGCTTCTTAGAGATCTTAACTGGCTATCCCAGTCGTCGTTAAGCAATTACAGTCACGCGATAACAAATGGTTGTATAGCAAAGGAAACAGATTGTAATCTGCCTCAGTTCAGTGGTGGTTTGCTGTGTTTGGTCTGAGTCACCTCCATGATCTTTGTGAGTTTATTTATTTAGCACCTTCCAGCACTTCACAAAGTGCTCCAGAATAAAAAATAAGGCATCAGACAACATGGGCTTAAAAAACACCATAAAGTAGGAATGAATTATAAATGACACAGAGGCTAAACAGGGCTGGGGATGTTGTTTTTTGAGGTATAACCTCAAAAGCACAGTGAGTGAAGAACAACCACTGTGATCAGACGTCCGTAGAGACCCTCAGTGGACCTCATGAGGCCGTTCATTCAGTCCACTGCTCAGGGTCTCCATGTAATGTTCCCCATGCGTCACTATATCTCTGAATGTATTTTGTTCCCAAAGGTTAAGATGAAGTTCCACATATTAGTCTTTACTTTCATGTGTGCCAACTTCCATTCCTCTACCCTTCCCCCTCGTGTGACTCTGACTCATAGTAAGATTAAGTCTATAATGATGTATTTGTTTTAGTGCTATGCGTTACAAAGTTAAATTTGTGTAGATGTATTGTATTTGGCAAGTGAAATAATTATAATTATGTACTCTGTAAACAGAAAATGCGGCCAGAGATTTGATTGGCCATTAAATCTTAAAACTTTCTCTCCATCAATCAGCACAAATGTCTGAAAAAAGAAGCCACTGAAAACAAAAGGCAACGAGGGAGATGTATAATGTATTTTTTGTTAAGTCTGAACACGGTTTCCGTCTTGATTTGAGGCAAAATGTAATTCGTTATTACATCTTGTCTCACAGATGATTTTTCCGAGCTCGCTGTTTATTAATTCCAAACAAACCGGCTTCTGCCAAATGACGCTGAATGATTAAAGGAACATTTCCTGTGAGGCCGCAGAGAGGATGAGAGGAGAACAGTCGTAAAAGTTTAAAATCATTTTTGTCTGTTTAAAAATGGCAAAATAAATGAAAAAAAAAGTATTGGACAGAGACTCACATGTTCATCAACACGTAGCATCATGACACCAAAACAGGTGGGCTCAAATACTATTCTCTATCAATACTAATACTAATATATATAAAAAGATGTATAAAGAAATGTAACATTTAAATACACATGTTATTTAATCTGTGATTTATTTATATATGTATGGTGACAATAAGCAGCTGAAATAAAACATTATTCATTCATTAATTATATATTTAATTTCAAATCTAGATATATTTATAAAGAATTACATTATTCATGTATTTAATCATTTTATTGCATAATGACATATTCATTCAAACAGTTCGCCATTTAATTATACAGTTATTTATGTATTTTTTTGTATTTGTATATTTAGTTTTGGCTCTTAAACCCTCCATAAAAATATTATTATAATTCTAAAAAATATTTTAAAATATTTTACCAAAATTATATAGTTTCTAATTCATATTATATATTATAATATTATCTAGTGATATGCAAAATATGTAGTAGTAAAGATGTTATATATATTTCCAGTGTCTTATCAAAACGTAAATTCATTATGTTTTGTAATATATTCTTGAAGCTAAAGGACAATAATATATGTGCATGTTCAGATATAAGTGGAGCCCTCCCATACATTTTAATGTCATTTTAATATACTGCATTCCATTTTTCGTTATAATATACGATTGTTCCAAACAGTCAAGTGACCAAATTTATATTATGAAAAAATCTGTAAGCTTCCTTTCAAGTTTTCTTTTAGAAACATGCTGCTCCGTGTCACTAACAGCTGATTATCCCGGATTGTAATTTCACTAAATATAGCTTAATTGCACTGCAACACAGTATCATTACAGTCAGCCTAACAACTATCTTTATATCAAAGCGAACTTTCAGAGCAGGGCATCACTCAGGCAGAGTACAGCACCTACAACCTCACATTTGCTGTAAACAGGCCACATTGTGTTGCTGGCAGATCGTTCGGCCTCAGTGACAAACTGTCTTCTGCTCTCATCACAATTTAAATGCATCTATTCACAGAGCTGCACATAAATGTGTCTTGGTGATAAACAACGTATTCAGAAGCTTTTGTCTCAATTAAGTCGCTGAGATGTTTCAAATGTGGCGTCACTTTGACAAAACACAACTCTTGTTTTGCTCTTGCAGGAGTTTGAGGTTCGTGGTTTGGAGACTTTCTGAAGACACAAACCGCCCTGCTAGACATTCAGTCGAGCCAGTTCTTAAAAGAGGGACTGACATCGCACTCGATATCGATTTGATCATATGTGCATATTTGATGTGGCGCCCTGAATCACCATGTCACGGAGTTTGTGGTGCCCACGTACTCTTTTGAAATATTTCTTTTGAAGCACATACTACAAAAGGAATGTTCCAGAGGAATTTAGTCAATATTTCCAGGCACTTTCTCTCAACCCATCTCCACTTGTGTTGGGCTTACATTCATGGTGAATGAGCATTTTGCCCTGCTTCATTATCAGACCTGAACCTGCCATAAACTGCGCGACAAAGATGTTTTCAACCCTTAGCATTTTTGCTAATTCATAAGCATTAACAACAAAGTATATGATCCAGGCACCATCCACAAGAAACTCTGGAGAAAAATGTTTTTCTCTCCAAATGCTGATCCCAGTCCATTCAGAGCTGCTGTTGAACCCGTTGGAGTACAGGCATGAGTTTGGGCTCTTTTGAAAGTTTGTTTGCCCTGTAAGTGCTTCTGACAAACATATGAATTATTTATTTTTCTCCCCTAAAAGCATAAAATGCCTGCAGGCGGCCTGTAACTGCCCCCATTAGCTGGAAAACACAATAGCTCATATTCATAAAGTCGAACATGGTTCAAGTTCAAATTAAATACAAATATTGTTGAAAATGAACACTTAAAAATGTGTTTTTCTAAAGAAATACACCGTAAAAAAAAATAATTGATGATTTTTTTAACCTCCAGATACCCCTGCTTGAGAATAACTGGGAGAAAAATTCCTCACAGTTCTTTATTTCCTTATTTACACTTAATTTGTGAACGTAAATAAAGTCACAAACGTGCTGATTCAAAGAGAAAACTTGCACTATTGCTGGATTTGAAATCTCAATGGCTGTATGGTGCATCAACCATCCGAACATTTGGGGATAACAGAAGACAGTTTCTGTTGGAGTTTGACGTACGACTGAAACACACGCTTCGTACACGCTTGTTTGTTTGTTTGTTGATTGTACCTTGCTGATGTGGTTTTGTCTTGAAATAGTTTAAATGAATCCAATCGGGAGAATCAAAGCTTTCTAATGAACTATGGGATGACTATGCACTTACATGGAGGTGTTGTCTGGTTTGCTCAGCTGTTGTTTATTGGTCTTTTGTTCCGGTCCATTCAAGATTTGACACCATGGAGGCTTTGAGCAGACATTCATTCAGTTTCCACACGTGACACAATGATATCCTTCTGTCAAGTCATTCTATTTTTGCTACATGTAAGGTTAAAAAACTCCCACTTCAGTGGACGCCTAAATCTGCATTATTCTGACAAATCCGACTGCAGTAACACAACAAAATCATTCCTGACTCAATTAGTGCGACAGGTACAGCTACTGTTTGCCACTTCGATTCTGTCTCTGAGGTAAACACACTCCCACTCATACACACAAGCGAAGCCCGCGGTCATTACTCTGCCCTCGGTTTAGATTTCCACAGCTAATCCTCTGATCTGAGGCCTTGATTTTTGGGGAGCTGCTGTGTTCTCGGCTGCCTCGGGCTGCATTTGAGTTCTATTATTTATCACCGAGTGTCATGGCGCCCAGAAGGGAAGGCAAGACGAGGGAAAACAAGTCTCATCTTCTATTATTCTTTGATACACCTCCTCACTCACCAGACAGGGGAGCTGGTGTGTTCGGTGTCAGCGTGGATTTTAATTGGTCTGTTTCAGGGAGCATCATTGCGTTGGCATTTTAACTTCTCTCACTGTCCATTTCCAGTCGAAGTCATTCAGTTTGGTTGTCAGCTTCAACTTGAGATATATAAACGACCACTCTTCATCAGTGTGTACTTAATGGTGCAGTTTATGATTTTGAAGTGGCTTTAATTAATGTTGTTACACTAACAATGTTCCTAATGACAATGTGACAATGTGAAACAGGGCACTCAAAAGAACAAACCTACGAAGAATAATAATCACCTGAATCTGCAGCTCTCCTCTGTTTGAAGAGCTTTGTAGAGAGTTTCAGCTCATTATTTAGTAACTTTACTGTCTTCATTTACTCTCAGTGCTGTCACACTGCACATGACAGCTGCTTCAAGCCTAAAAAGCTCTAAAAACCCAGCGTACACTTCCTGCTGTGCATCGAACAGTGTGGATCGATACAGACATGCTGCTAATCACAAATGTTCTCTTCTTGATTCTCGTATTAAAAGTCTTTCTAACCTCAGTCATTTGATGTAAATGTGTGTTTTATCATCAACAGGGACACAGCAGACTGAGCATAGCTGTGCTCCCACGACGATTTAAGCAAATAAAACCCAGTGAATAGGAACTATTTGTCCTTCCGCCTGTCATGGTGAACATGCGTGGAGCTTATTCACCTCTCAGATGCACTGTATGTAATTTGTGTGGGAGGACTGTGAGGAACTGTGGCTACACCGCAAACCTCGTTAAGCATCTGAGATTGAATCACAATACAGATTATAATGAGGTTATGCAGCAGCAGTCTGAAGAGGAGGAGGAGGAGGAGAAAGGTGCTGCTCAGGCCAGATGGACTTAAATCAGGTTCTGGCAGGTGTTCTACAGGTACAGAGAGAAAGTAAGTGTTGTCATTGGCAACGTTCATCTCTGATTCTGACTGAGATTCAAAGTGATTCTCGTCCGTCTAAGCTTCAGTTTGTGTGTTGATTTTCCAACAACGTGAACTCCCTGCACTCTTAAAACTGCATAACACTGTTTTTTAAACTGTCATTTCAACATCTGTACGTTTACTCACAGAGCGTGTTTTTGTAAGTTAACTTATTTCAACTCAAACATGATTTTTTCCTGAATGTACCAGTAGTTTTGTTGCCTAGCCCTAACTAAACTGTGGTTGGTTAACATGGCTTACCATGACAAGACAATTCACCTCACTTTGCCTTCTCCTGCACATCCAAACCTCAAAAACACAACTAAAAGAAAGTGAGTACTCATCAGGAACCTAAACGAATGAATAAATAAGCAACAGCTTCAAGTTTGCCACAGACGTTGATGATATATCAGTGTTGTGCTCAGAGCTTGATCCCTGTTCAGTCACCATCCTGTCTGCCACACCCAGGTCGTCCTCTGTCTTCCTTTTGCACTGACTCTAAACAAGCTGCTCCACCGGTTACAGATTGAGGAACACATGAGAACGAGGGTCTGCTTGAAATGTAGAGAAAAGTGTAATTTAGTTCCAGAAATGGGCAGTTTTGATTGCCTGCTACAATCCAGATGCACACAGACATAATTATTCTCTGTGGTCTGCAGTAGTAACGACTTGGGTTAAGAGCGTAAACAAGTCCTGTGGTGTGCTGACAAAGACAAATGACATGCTCCCTCTCCTTCCCTTAACCCTCGTGCTTTTTCCTGTGCATCCAGCCGGGCCTACAGCAGAGACGGCTGCAGCTTCTCATGCTTAAAATTTCATCTCTGACCTGGAGATAAGAGCAGAGAAGGAGAAGCGGAGTAGGAAGACATGGAGGGAAAGGACGCTCTAATTATCTAATTGGCCACTTGTGGTCTTCCCTCGGTGGAAATGGTCTCGTGACGGCTCTATAATGGGCTCTGTCTCACACAGGTGCTTTCCCAGTGCGAGTCCAGCCAGCAACACAGACGGTAGAGCTTCATCTTCGTCGTCCTCCTATTGCTATTTTCCACTTTCTTCTTTTTCCTCTCCACCATTTAAATGATCTCATAAAATACTTCACATCCCACTGGTTTTCATTATTTTTCATAAGGGACCTTCTATATACTGATACTAACTTCCTAATTGATATGTTCTTGTGGGGCAGGTCAAGGAAATTTAAAAATTGTGATTATTGTTTTTCTCGGGTGTTATAAATAGTTTGTACTTAGGAAGCTAAAAATAACCCTCTGAGGGTAAAAGGTTTGATGTAGCTATCATTTCTAATGTTTCCAGTGTTGTCACTTGCTAGTATTTAATGATGGTATTTGTAGGAAACCGTATGTGATCATTTGTAGACGCCGATCACGTTCAGCAGCCTTGTGTTTAAGATGCCTTTCCCATCTAAACCAGGGACAGGTTGGAGTTTAATCTGCAGATGTTCCTCTGCTTAAGAAGAACATGAATGTGGGTAAACAAAAAAGCAATCTCCGGCTGTATTTGTGGCAATAGAGAAACAAGTATTTTGAATGTGAAGCTGGGCAGCCTTGTTTGTGGAGACCAGAACAGGTATTTTAAACCAAAACATGTTTTTTTCCCTTCGTGCCTAAATCTATCCGGAGCTGCATCCGGACAGCATTGTTTGCTGTGTTGCAACATAAAGAAACATAAAGTTTTAGCCTCTGTGGTTTTTGCAGACACGCACACTTTGCCAACATTTATTTTGGCGATTGGGTTGCTGAGGTCAAACCTTAGATTATCTCGCCGTACGACTGGTAAAGACAGTCTAATCACAGGAATAAATGTCGGTACTGTGCATTTCTGGAAACCACAGATTATGTGTTAGACCAAGTTTTATCACCAGAGATGGTTGAAAAACATCCTGACGACATCTTAAAAAAAACGACTTTTGTCGGGTGGAACAGGAAGTGAATGAAACCTTCTAATATGAAGGACAGCTCACAAAGATCATGGAGTGATCCGTCCTCTTGTTCTCTGGTAAACTTGTCTTTTAGTCTTGTTAATATATCAATGACGTGACATTTAGGATTAAATATCGAGTTAACTATATATCTTACCTAAATAAAATCCAATATTATAAATCTTTAATCTTGGGCCTTGCTCATAATATAATGTTTTAATTACCATTTTTATTTTCTGGGATCCAGAGTCATCGTTTAACCAGTGAAACCATTAAATATCCCAATTATTTGGGATGATACACATGTTGTTCAGCTTTGACCTGACGTTTTGCCGCCAGCTGTGCTTTGTTCACTTCAATTTGCGATATTTAATGAGAATGCAGTCCGCTACAGTGATTCAGTCACTCGACAGAAGTAGAAACGGGCGTGGGAAGTGAAACATGAATAATAAGAAGAAGCAGGTAGACGGTATACACAAGAGATCATTAAATGAGTGGAAACACTTTTACCTCACTCAGATCAAACAGAGTCAGAGAATTGATGAAGCATCCTTCGAACCATCAATCCACTTTCATATTGAAACCTCTGAGTGTGATTACAAAGAGCGACAGAGGAAAACACAGAGAAGAGGAAGGCGTGGGTGGAATTCATCTTCTGACCAGACAGCAGGTCTTTAACGAGGCCTGAAACATCTCCAGGCATTTTAATGGGCAGATTTTCGAGGTCTCAACACTCACACATGGGCACAGCAGAGCAAAACATCAGAGCCAAGTGCAGGACAAAAAAACCTCATATTATAAACTACTTTGAAGCATGATGTCATTATCGCTGAGCAATGGCCTGACGTCAAAAGAAAAAGTACTTTGATAGAAAGGAAATCATCGTTTGTCACAGTAAAAACTTTGTAGACTGTTTATTTGTCATTTGAAGCCGTAAATGTTTTGTTGTGAAGAGGAAATGGATCAGAAATGTTGACCGCTTGCTTCTACTGGTCATTTAGAGTTTTTAAGCCCTGTGAGTGACCCATCACTCGACACTCGACAACCCGTGACACACAGCGAAGGGCCGCAGGTCGGACTCGAACCCTCGAGCACAAGGCGTCTGTACACGGGATGTGTGCTGTAGCGACTGAGCTACAGTGGCGCCCCTAAATGTCTGATTTTAAGAATAAATTCCTCCGACATACTATTTCTGGGAGGAGAGCCTACAATATAAACATTATTTGACATCCAACCTATAAGAGACTGCATATAATTAGCTCGATGTGTGTGTGTGTGTGTCTGTCGGCTCCTAATTGCCTTTAAAAATACAGAGTGACACCGTGTTGATCTAAGTTGTGTGAATTAAATGTCTTTCTGGTGTGTGGAAGGCTTCCTGTCGAAGCCTCGGTGCAGGAGGTTTTGGCTCAACACATTTCAGTTCCAGGAGCTGGCAGAGCGGTTGCCAGGCAACCGGTTGTGTCGTCTCAGACCGAAGCTGCAGTCTCAAAAATATAAACCCACTCTTTTTAAATTATCACGCCAGTTTTCTCCCTGCCAGACTGGTACACAGGCGCCCCTGTAACACTGGACTATTCCCTTTGTCTCGCTTCCACGCGGCTTTTAAGTGACATGAGAGATCACATAAACATAATCTGTAGGTCCATACCACCCTAAATCAATAATCAGTTAATTGGTGTGTCTGTCAACAACAGCAATACATATGTATTTGTGCTTTTTATAGATTTATGGCACTTAATCCTTAATTCAGTCCCGTCTCTAATTCATAGAGTCACAGAAATGTCACATTACAGCGGTCAAATTTTAAACAAAACAAAAGCTTCCCAAACAATTTCCAAACCATTGCTCCTCTCTCACACAGTTAATCTGTTTAAGTGACAGGACATTTATGAGCGTAGGGTCGGACCCAAATGCAGAAAACACTAAAGGCGAGTGACACAAAGCTGAATGACACACAGAAGCCAAGAGGCCAAGAAAAACAGAAATGAGTCAAAAGGACAGGTGAGGGAAAGGAACGGAAAAACACTGGAGGGAGGAACTGAAAAGCAACACGCGACACACGAGGACACAATTTCAAAATAAAAGAGGAAATAAGAGAACAACAAAAACCAGGATCGTGACATCTAACTGACCAAAGAAGTTCCTCCTTGACATTTTGGATATTATTAGGATCGCCGCTGTGACGAAGTTTTCTGACCAGGCACACCACAGCGGGTCTGGTGAGTGACCGCAGAGAGTTCAGGGAGAGGATGCAGAAGACCGTCCTTGGACCGAGACAAAGTTCATGACGTTCCCTGGAGGAAACCACTCACTGTGATGTGGCCGGAGTTCGTGATCTCTCATCGAATGTGATGACAGCTGCTTTTGCTGAAGAAGCCCGTGAGATGCAATGCTCTGTAGTCTTAGCTCAGATTATCTGTCACATACACATTCGACAGTGTAACATACATGCTGATGATTACTGATGACTATTGATTAGCACTCTCTTCTACAACTTCTCAACATTTACATTTACAGTTAGACTGTTTAGAATTTTGAACCTTTTACAAATTTAATATCCTATTTCAGGAGTAAGATAAACACAGAACAGCAGTGTTTGTGTACTTCATGCTTACAGTAGTGACACAGTATGAGCGTGGAAAGGTATATTTAATATTTGGAACCCCTTTTATCCATCGTGTGTGATCGGATTCTGCTGAAGCCTGGATAACTTTCAGGAAGCCTGAAGGAAGCCTCTGGAAATCTGCAAGCAAAATGAAAAGTCTTCTCTCCTGCACAACCTGCTCTGTGTTTTCTATCCTTGCATGCCTTCGTTACGTAAAATAAAAGCTCCTGTTGAGTCGTATTAAGCGTCGTTCTAAAAATTTAATCTTCTAAGCAATGTTCAAATTGAATCTACCTTAGCGAGAAGCTCTGTCGGTGGTTAGATTCCATTTGATTCCACTTCATTCACATAATCTGTCACTTGTATGAATATGTGTTTGTGTGTATGCGTGAGAGAGAGACATGAGAGAATTCCCTGTTCACTACTGTCGGCATACGAACCATTCTTGGTTCCTGCCATGCATGATGGCATTATGACCCTTTTTCCACCACCATGGCCTCGGGCAGCTTCTCAGTCTGTTTTATGTGTTGCCTGAGGGAGATGTTTGCATACAGTAACTCTGCTTATAGAGAGAGTCTCTCCTGTGCACACGCCAGGATGCCTATTTCCATAGCAACACAATCTCAAAGAAAGCGAGAGCGGGGCTTTGAACAGACGAGCGGGCTGTTGCACCATCCCTGCCACTCGATTGCAGCTATGCCTATCTGATGAAGGCCATTGAAGACACTTATAAATTAGAAATGGGTTTCACAAGGGCATGATGGGAGACGGTTCAGTGCACAGATTGTTAAAATAATTTGGTTAAATGATCAAAGTGTCGTTGTGTTAAAGCTCTTATTCTGCTGAAATGACTGGTGTGAGACGGACTCTTCTGTATTGAGAAGTGAAGAAGGTATAAATGGTGTATTTAAGGCTGTGATAGAAAAAATGTCCAATAAATATTACTATTAAATCCACATCAGAAAAATGACAGGTTGGCTGTGAAAGCAGCTTATCACAACCCATATTCTATTATTATATTGTATATTATATTATATTGTTTTTTGTTAGACAGTGACCTCTAGTTATAGTTGTAATGTTACTGCTGCAAATGAGGAAGTGATGATAAGTAGTATAAAGAGCTAAAAGTTCGTATACAGAGGAGGTCAGGATGGAAAGTCTGGTAAAACGAGCACAGGACTTTCATTCATTCATGTCCAACATTTAGAAAGTTGTTGCGTTATATAACATTTTTAAGCCAAATGTTTTCCTGAACCTAACCAAGCAGTCTTAGTGCCTTAAACTAACCAGACTGCAAGCGTCCAACAAAGTCACTCTCAAGCTGCAACGGTCATGTTTTCTTGGTCCTGGTGATATATGATGTTTTAGCAGTTGGTGTCCGTCGACCTATCCAGTTGTTTTGGTGTGACAATGTGTTGGAGATGAAATGTGACGGAGGGGTGAGATGATGGCAGATGTTTTGTATCCAGATTCAAGGGTTTCAATATGTGGTTTGTATTTTGACACATGGCAGCATACTGTAGATCATCCTTCAAGTGCATAAAAAAAATGCCACTTGATATGCATGAGAAACAAGTGTTTGTAATGCTCACTGGAGAGGCGCATTGCCATCGCTGTAAATCTGTCAGCGAGCTGCAGTATTTTATCTACTGTGTTTTGGATGAGGAAAACTAAAAAGGCACATGTAACCCAAATTCTTTGTGCTCATTTTCTCACGATTAAGAGGCCATTCTTGGTTATTTTCCTCTCAAACCAGGACAGATGTGGACACAGAGTGGTCAGGGCTCCAGTGGTCAGGGGTGTGTCTGACAGCAAAGAGGAGTTTGTTTTAATATGTCCACTTGGAAAATCCTCAGGGGAAATATCATGGATTCTGGTGCAGATGTTTCACTGTGTTTGCATGCTTGGAACTGGGGTTGGGCCCTTTGATCTAAATGAAAATGCACCGCAGAGGTTTGCAGATCGGGCGAGTCGGAGCTCTGCGCAGAGAGCAAATCAGAAAGTGTTCCCACCTCCGGATTTTCCCAGGTTCCCCTGCAGAGTATACCTTCTGTGATCAGAGACATGGGAATACCACAGCCTGTCGCCTTGATCCATCTCTCTCTTGGCACAGCCTGCAAACATTTGGCATCTTCAGTGGAAACACTCTGAGCCGGTGCCAGCAGTGGCAGACCACCAATGCCTGCATACTTCCTCCCGCAGAGTTCATTTTTGTATCAACTCTGCTCTATCATCAGTGTAGTTTCACCACACAAAGGACTCACTTTTGAATGCAAAGTAGTTAAACAGGCGACTGAAACAACCGTGTGTTTACGATGGGAAAAAGTTCAACATCCCCCTGATCTTGTTAGCTGTAACAAAATAAAATCTTACGTGTACCTGCAGTGGGTGTCACCATAACGTCAAAATGAATTAATAATTGCAAGGTTTTAAATGAGATTAACACATGACTCACAGACTCTGACTTAATATTGATATAGGAGTGGCTAATTGCTAACAATGTGGTGTTGCCAAATACAAACCAGTGTGAGAGAGCAGGTCTGTGCGTACTGTGAGGTTATGTCCACCTCTTTATAAGCATTATATAAACATTCAATTAATAATAACACACTATATGAAAATTCCTCAGAAAACATATTCTATATCATTACAACTAGGATGAGATTATATTTAATTCTGCTTACAACTACATTATATTGTGCTATAAACTATATTTTTATTTAAAGTTTATAGACTGCTTATACATATTAAAAAGGGAAACTTAAGCAACATTATGTCAAAATTGGTATTTTGTGCGATTTGGCAATTTCAGAGAAAATCACAGCTGTCATGAATAAAAATCCCTCTTTTTATCTAATAATTTGTCAGATATGATGTCACATTATGAGCTAACTACTTACAAAGCTCAGCATGTCATAACAACGTTATTTCTTGTATGCTCAGACATTATCTGCACGCACGCAACTCAAAACAGGAACAGCACGTCAAACCAACGTAACCTGAGACAATGACACCTGGATCCAACATGCTGCTGGCTAAACCTCTGTCAAAATAAAAAGAAATGTAGTGTGTTGGTGACTTTGCTAATGTAGGCAAACATCAAACAAGTGCAACAACACAGTGTAACTGAGCAAGCCAGCTAATATTACTTACAGCAACAAGTCCAGCTCGACATCTGTTGTCAGTGTCTGCACACAATAATTTAGTGACAGTGATGCCAAAGATTAAATCCAGACAAGATTTTCTCTTGTCTTTTGCATTTTGCTCGGTAACTGTCTCTTTTTCTTGTCAGCCTCCCCGTCAGTGTCGTCTTCGGCCCAGAAATTCTCTTTTAGTAACTTTACTTGCAACACTTTTCAGGTTCATGATTTTACAGCAGAGTAAAAAAACATTTTTCTCCTGGAGGGCAGAAAATGGTCCCACAATCTATCTTGCAAAGCATCTTGATCTTAGAGTTTATTTCAACTTTCTATCTCATGGTTGAAGCTGAAATCAGGCCATGTTGAGGACGATAGTGTTGTTATTCCTATTTTCTTTTCTGCATTCGATTTTGGTTGGTTTATTTTCTGCTGGTGAAGCTGTTTATGGTGATCAGTATTGTGTCTTGTGGCTGTTTTGTCGGTTTGTGTTGTTTTTTTAGTTAGTTAGATAGTTATATAGGTAAAGCTTGTAATCAATTTGTTTAACTTGATCTTTGTGTCAAATGTTGCTCTTTTGTAGAATTAAATAAAGGAAACAATCATAGCCAAGACTGTAACAAAAGAAGGCTTGATGTTTTGTTATGAGATCAAGTTTAAGTTTACAAAAATCCGTTTTGAGCTGAAGAAAAAAACTACTTTTGTTTTTTATAATGTCAACAGCAGGAGACCCAATATTGATCCTTGTGGAACACCTTTTTATTGAAGATTTAGGGGCGCTATTTGAAATCATCCACAAGAACAGTTTGAGATCTTGCATAAATGAGAAGTCTAATTGACAGTAACAAAATCCCTGGACATACAATATGTGCAAACAAAATGTAAAGTCTTCAACTGGGTAAGCACAGACAGCACCATCTTTAAAGTGCACAGTAAATGGTTATCAAATTAATTTTGTACATTTTCTCCGTCACCCACCAATAATATTTCACCCTGGTTTGCACATTAAGCGAAACATGTAAAAACACTTGGCTAGGATAGCAGCTTCCTCAGGACGAACTACTCCTTAAATGTAATTCACATTTCTGTCATTGAGAACAGAGATTTGGTTGTTTTTCAAGGCAGACGTTTACAGTATATCAGCAGATGTTAGACATTTACGAGGAAATGAGTAATAAAGCATTTACCTCCATATCCTGAGACACAATTGTTAAAGTCATTTAGGAAATATGTGGTTTGGCTGGGCCATGTCCCGGGTCTTTTTGTGCCAGGCATTGACATTTCACTTAAGCTAACGCTGCAACTGTACATGAATTACACTATCGTACTGTTAATACATTACAACTAAATGTATAGAAGGAAGAGCTCCGTGTGAAAGTGAAAATTGATAAAAATTTTAAAAAGTAGTTAAGATCGACGTCTGTTTTCATCCTCGCATTCTTGTTTTTACTCTTATATTCCTATTTTTTTTATTCTTATATCCTCGTGTTTATCTGTTTATGTCATATAAGCTACTGGATGCCTAAATTTCCCTCAGGATCAATAAAGCATCCATCCAAACACAAATCTGCTGTCAGTCCGTCCCGCTGTCAATCCATCTATCCAGAGTGGTGCAGAAATGCAGTAAATAAAGTGTTTCAACTCATAATTTGTGTTTTTATTGTCCCCTGCTGTCTCCCACTTGCTTCACCATACACAGTATCTGTTCTTTCCTCTTCCTTATATGATTCAATCTTCAGAAAGATGGGAGGATATGTTCCAGACTACAATGCTGGAACGATCCTGACAATCTGAAATTAGAATGAATGAATAAATATGAAGTTGTGAATGGCAACACTGCCTCATTACCTCTGCTGAGGTGCCCTTGAACAAGGTCCTTAAACCCAAGCGGCTCAGTGGAGCTGCTCAGTGTTCGCCACATCAGACTGTGGTTAGCAACAAGTGAGACTGTGTAACTGTGTGATTGTGATTAAGGTGTAAGTGGGCGTCGCTCTCAGTGAAACCTTCCTGAATAAATAAAGGTTTAAAAGCAGGGATTTGGACTAATCCTTGCCTTCAAGGAATTCTCTATTTTTGTGAGGTGTTTTATTCTCTCCTCTCGTTTCTCCTTCTTTAATTTCATGTGTCAGGATCCACCTCTGTTATAATGATGGTGACAGTCTGTATATTAAAACTGGTCACGATCAATAAAGCAGATGCAGACTGACGACTCACCCACTTTGCCAAAATGGTTTAAAATGCTGCGAGCGCAGGTATCGTCTTTGTTCCATCTTAGATGTACTCGCAAAGTGCACGGAGACCTCATCGGCCTTCATCTTTGATAATCATCAGATAGACCCCAGCGTCCTGCAGTGATGACGTGGAACGGTTTGATGTTCTTCGCCTCGGTGCAGTTAGATATCTACAGGTGACTCTTATATGCGGCCCTCCGTCATCTAAGTGTCGTGAGATGAGCGAGTGCTGCATGGGAAATGCACAGCTCACATCTTTTACAAATAAAGCAACTGAATTACACTACCCTGAAGTTATGTTCCCATTAAACACAGACTCCAACCACAGATTCATTAAGTCGTAAATGAGGTAGCTGAGTGTCTGTCTTCTTAAATGAAAACTCCCGTCACATTTGCCACAGTAAAGCTTCAGTAGATCTATTACTTGGTTTCGATGGTATGAGCTAGTAACACCTTGTGCATCATGAAGTGTTGTAAAAACCCCAGAACACATGTGGAGGTGAAGCTTTTATCAATTAGATGGAATGTAAATAATTGTTTGGCGGTTAAAATAATTACAAAGCGACGCACTCGCTAGTGAAGTTGAAAGCAAAGTCAGGACCTCACAAGCTATTTAAGACACTGCGGGCTGTGCCTGCTCGAGCTAAACTCTCCGTGAGCCGAGCGCTAAGGAGCCAATAAAAACAGCCTCATTTAAGCTGCAGTTACTTGGCACACTGTGCTTTCAGATGAAAACAGCCTCTACGCCCCGTCAACTTCATGTAGCAGAGTGCATTTACAGTGTGCAAGCTGGGCAAAAAAATCACGGTTAGACATAAAGGGAAGTCAGTACTCATTCTCTCTGAACAGTCGTTACAGGAGGCCTAGACTCCGGTGTCAAAGTACAACTTCTACCAGCATCTATTTAACTTCCATGTCACTGGAAAAAGTTGTGAGAACATCTACTTTACATGTGCCATGTTGATCCCTCGTTGAATGTTGAAAACAGAGACAGACGTTTCTCTCTGTTTCCTTGAACAGATTGCCTGTGTGTTTTTGTGGCATTCATTAACCTCACGATCTTCAGACTTGTTGAATAATTTCGCGACTGAACAAAACTCTTCGTGTTTGTGTGAAA
>OMLP01044642.1:80891-113014 GCA_900302685.1 Spondyliosoma cantharus
TGTTTGTGTGAAAAAGTTTACTCGTCAGAGATGCGAGTCCTGTCACGCAACTTCAACCCATTCAAGCCGATACCTGGGGGAGTCGGAATGCTTTGATGCCTTTTCAGACAAAGAGCAGGTAGGTATTCTTTTTTTTTTTTAATATGTTCTGTATTTAATAATTCTGCAACAGTTTGATATTGGAATGTTTGATCCTATCTGAGTCAGACTTCAAAGAAGGTTTCATGACGAAAACATGAGGTGCTCTAATTGCCAAAGAAAAGGGAAGAAGTGAAATCACGGCACAGCTTTAGATTGAGGGGTGTGTTTCTGTAAGTCTGACATCAAAGCTTGTTCTTTTACATCACACTGTGTCCTGATGAAAATCTCTCGGTGACAAACCGCTTCAAGATCACTTACAAAAAGGGAAAATACCAATCATCTGCTGGATGACTAGCACAGCTGCACCACGATGGACAGAATCATGACGCAATCGCTTCAGCAACCGTGGACACAGTTTTACATTTCATTTATATTTTAACATAAGTTTTCCATTCCTACAAAATGTGAGATGGTGATATATTGTTTAATCTACTTATTTTGCTGCCTTGATGTTAACAGTATGTCCAGAGACCAGGGGAGCAATTTGGCCACAGAACCTGGTGTTAGTTCAGCTCACAGTATCAGGGAGTGTTTGCAGACATTACACAGAAGTCTCAGTTGCATTCGATAGAAATTATGTTCACTTAAACAATAGCCGCTCCCACTTCAGGGGTGAGAGTTTCCAAAGTCTGCATTTCTTGACCAAACACACCGTAACAGCTCGATGAGGCCTTTACTCATATTAAACATTTAAAATGGTCAGTCACCAGTAAATATGTTACATTATCCAAACTTTTTAAAAAGCTGCCCAGTAGGGGTCAGTGGTGGCAGCTCGGCTTCACATCTCTGTCGTGTTAGCGACAACTAAACTGGATGTTTCTGACAGGACGTCGGTACAATTTCCATCAGAGGCACAAAAACATTAAACAAGTGTTTTTTTGGGCCTAAACCAATCCAGACCAGCACAAAGTGATCAGAACATAATACTGAAAACTGAACATAAAGAAATGTAAAGTTTATCTGTTACTGAAAATGAAAAACTTTCTCCATCACAGGAACATGAATGAATGTGAGCTAAATGAGTTTCTACTCCTCACAACCTTGTGATAATCACAGCTCAGGAGACGTACCAACACCTGCAGTGTCTGTGAGCTCGTCTCCACCCGGCAACTGCTCAGAGGAACGCCAGCTGCTGATCAAAGTCAAGCGCACCCATCAGCACCAGACTGGGCATGTGTGGCTGAAAATGCCACTGCAGAAGATAAACTGAACAGATAAAAAATACTGTGTTAAAAAAAGAGGGTGAGTTTGTTTACCCAGACGAGAGATTGGCAGGAGAGACAAAAACTTGGCATCCGGTGTTGCCTTTGGTCTCCCTTCAGTACATGCTGCCCACCATTATGTTTAAAAAATGGTGGTGTGTTCAAACATTGGTCTTTCCTCCTTAAAAGGACACAGGCCGGTCTGTGTTTACAAGGTTCTGTGATGGGAGAGTTTATTTTAGCTTCACTCAGGACTTAATTTGAAATACTTGTCCACACTGTTAACAGAGAGAGGAGACACAGACAGGCAGACGTATTCAGAGCTCTGCTTCAGTGTGAGTCTCAATAAATGAGCTCCAGTTTGCGCAGAGTGCACCACTGATTTAAGTCAAGACAAACATTTGCTTCAGATTAGTCTTGCACTGATTCTATCAGCACTGAATGTTGGGTGTTCACCGGTGCCTCGTATAATTATGAGCGATGTTGTGTTGAGATTTTCCAGGAGCTGAATGACTGGAAAGTCTGCAGAAAAGAAGACGCCCCGTGTCATCAAGCAAAGCCGGTTTCCTAAATTTGTACACCTTCTCTCCTAAAACGTAAACTGACCCCGTCCGTTGTGTTTTTTTCCCCGTGACCACATCAGTCGGGTAGATTTTTAAGAACTGGCTCAGCAGTGCCTCGACATGAATGGGACATTTAGAGGACTGCTGACTGGGAGCTGTGTTGTTCCTCACATGTGGTCTGTGACCCTCGTTTCAAACAGTGTCGAAGAAAGAAAACAGGATGCGTAAAGCATTTGACTCGGCCCATTTGTGCGTGTGACTAAAAGTGAGGCAATGGGGCAAGTCCAGACTTGCAGAAAAGAAAATAATTCACTGACCGTCAGCGTCTCCTGCGCCTGCTGCGCCAGATCTGTGATCTGACGCTCGGCTCTTAAACCAAAACCATTCACACAGTCCTGGAGTTTCCTTCTTGTGAAGACAAATGTTAAATATATTTCAAGAAGACACCAAAATTACAAACAGTTCCTCTTAATTCGGTGTCATCGTTTCGTCTAGTAATCTTTCATGCCAAATTCTTAACTTTAGGGCATTTGAGAACTTTGTAGATAACAGCAAAGATTAGTTCTTCTAATCCCTTTGATGCTTCAGAATATCGGTTTAAGAAACTCATGCTCGAATTAAAAAATATGATGTTTTGCATATTTTTCTTGTTTTTGTCTTTTCTTCTAATATCTGTTTATATGATTAAACTCCACAAATCCTCCCTGCTTGCACGCAAAGGCGATGTGATCTCAGATACACTCATGCATCTCTAAAAATAACACTACCTGGAAAAGTCTGGTGTACACAGGGTGCCGTATCACCCTTTCACCCTCAGAAAGAAGTGGCATTAGGAACCATCAATCTCTGTCGAGTGTGTGACAGAGAGCCCTTGTGTTTGGTTAATACTCTGAAGTGAAAGCTAACATGGAGCAGAGAGCTCTCTCATGTTGGAACTAGCTGAGTGCAGGAGGCAGGTGACATTGTTGGGGCTGAATGTGAAGCTATCGTGACATGAATCCAATGTTTCTTTGTGTGTAAAGTCTAAAAATGCAACTTAAAAATCACGAGCAGTGTCTTTTCTTGGAAATCTAATTATGAGCAATCATAGACTCAATGTCTTATGTTCTCAACAGTGAGGTTCCGGAAGTGAAAATGCCATTCATATTCTGAATAGAGGATTTTGATTATTGGCCATAACATCGTAACCATCCAAAGTAGACTCACCACTACTCTCTTGCTGCACGAGAAATTCAGGCTGATAAAACCGTTTATTTTAAACTTTTTATTACAATCAGCACAAGTTGTGCTTAATTCTTAAATATGTGGAGCTTCAGACGATATTTTCACAGAAGATCAGGAAACCTAGGAACTAATAACATTAACGATATCTTTCAGTCTCTGGGAGCCACATGAAGGAGCCGACATGCACATAACAAAACAACAACAATCATATTATTAATTACGTCTTCATCAACGTTCTGCTTCTTTCAATATACCCGCCTACAAATCTTTTCATGAGACAAACATGTGAAGACAGTGGATCTAAATCACGCTCTGGTAACTTATTTCTGAGGTCACAAACACTGCGTCTATGTAACCTGCATTCGAGAATTTGTGTTCGACCTAAAACATTCTGTCGGACTGTTCCGGCTCGGAGCCCAAACATCTTTAGTTCAGAAGCATTTCTTTCATTCTGTGTAATACTTTTATTTCTGGCCCTTCAGAACATCAAAATAGCATACAGGAGACTAAGAAAAGAAAGAGCTGCCTTCCCCTTAGTTTGAATTCATCATTAGAGACCCACAAAGTGTTCCTCCAGGGTTAGAAAATCACAATGCCAATTAACTGGATGACATAGAAATCAGTGTCTTTTGACCTTGCTCTGTATTAAGGATGCGTTTCCTTTATAGCCGCCGGCTGGCTCGGATGTTTGTGAGTAATAGCAGCAGCTGTGAGACGCTTGTCAGAGCTCATCAGTCCGGGACGCTCGCTGTATCTACAGCACTGCCACCACGTTGTGTTTGTTGTAGGAGATATGCCATGACATCACACACTATCAGTGGCCCACATGTGCTCGGGGATCAAATCAGGCGCTCGATCTGATAACATTCGCTAAGTGATTTGAAAGTGACACGATGCAACGGAGGCAGAGGAGTTGCTCGGCTCAAACAGAGTTAACTTAAGTAAGTAGCGTATGTATGGAAGTTACACGCGTAACGTACTTATTTTAACAGCCTGTCCAATGACCAGAGCACCTTATTTTGACCAATATTTACATTTCTTGTTGGGCGACGACCTCTAGTGGCTGGAGTAATTATTACGGCTGCAAAGGAGGAAGTGAGAAGTAGTACAAAGAGTAACACGTCTTTATAGGAAAGAGTGTCAGGGATGGATTATTGGGTTAAACACTGAGTTCTTTTAACTTACAAACGTAGATAAGTTGTGTCACGTATTACGTAACATAAAAAAACTTGTTACACTTGTAAAATAAATAATGTAGTCATTTTAACCTAAGCCAAAATCTTTTCCTAAACCTAAACCTCCTGTTTTGAGGATCGCGATATATCATTTTGTTAGTCAATGGTAATTTTTAGGTAAGAATCTACAATCTTCCCTTTACTCCATTAAAGTTGGGATGCTTTGAAAAACATAAAACAGAATGTGAGAATTTGTTAATCCTTTTTGAGATCAATTGAGAATATTAAAAGAAAGTAAATGTAATGTTTTACCTCATCAACTCAAACAGGGGCGACCGCAGCGAGTGTGGTTCACCACTCTATGAAACACACAACTGTATAAAGGTATTAGTACATGAACTTGGGAACACTTTATAAAAGCATTGTCGGGTAACACAATATTCTATTTTCTTTTCGGTTTTAGCCAACGTTTTTTGGAATAGGGGTTGTGAATGTTCTTTGTCCCACTTCCTGGTAGTTGTCGTGCGTTCAGGTAAAGCACTCTCCTTGCGGTTTCTCAGTTTGGTAAGATTATTATGTATATACTGTACACTTGCATTTGATTTATGGCAGGATGTTTAATGTATAGTGTATAATAGAGTTCAGAGTGAATGTAAAGACCTTTCATCTTGGTGTGGTAACGTGGAGTGGTTAAACGTTAGAGGTAATGAGGAGATGAAGGCTGAAATGGGACACATCTGTCAAATGACTCAACCTATACAGTATATTTAACATGGAGCTCTACTCGGCTGTGCTGCTTTGTAAATGATTTCCTGACCCATGATTAATTCTACACTGAAGTCGAGGACCTTACATTCCCAGCAACAACAGCCGGTTCGCCGAAAACCGCTGCTGCAGCACCCTGTAATTATCAAAACATAACATGCACCCGTCAATTTGGCCTTTCCATCCATATACTGTGAACCAATTAGAGATGCTGGAGATGTCATCTGGATGGGGCTGCCATATTTTCCCCATCAGTCAGTGCTCAAAGACCCAGCATGGTTATAAACGACCTCAAGTTGCGATCGATTCCCACCACTGCAAGTCGAAATTTATAGTCAGTTGCCAGTTCCAGGAGATGGATGGCTGCAAACGTACTGCTCTGCAAAGGCTGTCGTGAATCTTCCACTACTTCCCCTTGTAGACACGACAATATGGCTTGAAGGGCAATAGGACAGGACTTCCTTTTCTGGATCACATCTGCTTTTTCCTCCTGCAGCATTAGTCATGACGTTTCAGACTGAATATGTTTTTCGGTTAGTTAGTAGGATTACTTTGATATTTTCAAATGAACTTATTCATTTATTCAACAGACATCTGTCAGACTGGGGAGAAAGGAAAGCTTCTATATCTGTTTTATCATCCCCAACAATGGCTGGTTGGCATTATTAGCATTCTACATACAGGCACACCAACTGTGCGCTTGCAGCAAGGTGTGACCCGAGCTTTTATTAGGGGCATGCTAACAGAATCTGTAAAAATGTCACAACATCTCTTGATTGTTGGGTGAGTCAGAATTAAAATGTCACTTTTCCTTTGAAGGTAAGTTGAGATTCACAAATGTGGAGGAAGTGCAGAAGCACTTACCAACAGTGTCGTCGAGGAAAAGTTTGCAGTGACGGGAAATGACGAGATGGCAGGTGGATCGCAGTTGTTGCTGCTAAAGGGCTGGAGGTTGAGATATGAGATGTGGCCTGGGGAGTTTTTTGGCCGTTCGGAAGAAGCAGTGTGTCAGAAGGAGTTTATTTAATATTCTGCAAAACAAGCAGAAAGAAAGCACTTTATCTGAATAGCTACACAGTTTGCTTAGCTGAGCATTAACAGTGGAAGTGGAGTCCAAAGGTAACAAAATCCCTTTAAGCATTTCTTTAATCTGTATGAAAACTGCTGTTGTTAAATGGCAATTTGTGGTTCAATAGCTGCTTTAAACTATGTGGAAATCTTCCTGTACAAGTCGTTATATCTTTTGCAGTCACCTGAAAGCAGCAGCGCTACTACAGAATCACACACACCTCAGACTGCTCAGTTATGACCTGGTATTCTGGTATTTGCTGAGCTATTGCTATCATGCGTCCATGTGATTGGATTGAGACCAGTGATATGACCAGCTGACAACATTTCGGCACATCCTCTGATTTATATTTACCTTCATCAAGACCTTTTGCCATCTTGCTGCTGGACATGAACCAAAATAGCTGGTCTGATTGGGGAAATGACCCACACAGTCACTGCTCCCCAGGACCTGCAGCTTTGTTGTTGTTGCATACAATAATCCTCTTTCTCCTGTTTTACAGAAACACATTATGCTCTCCCAATACAAACAGAAACATTTCAGGGACAAGTCTTACATCTGTGACGCACTGTACTGAGTTTTGGTGCATTATTGTGTTGAACGGTGTGTTGAAGGTGTAGGTGGCTCCATCTTTTCAGCTACTGGAACATGCAGAGGGAAGGTCAAACCTGTAAATTACTGAAGGTTGTTCCTGTGAATTCATTAAATGGCTCTTTGTAGGAGGAGATGTTTGAGCTGAGTGTGGGCTGCCTGTTGTGGAGATGATTCTGTGAAGAGGAGGCAGAGAGAGACTGTCATTGTGCTTCAGCCTTAGTCAGAGTCAGTGTCAAGCATTCAGAGACTTCAGTCAATGAGATTCTGTGCGATTTTTTAAAATTTGGTAACATCTGTGCTGCTTAGCAACCGCTGATGTATTGTCTGCGCTACCCTGTGAGATGTACTTCAGTGAGTTTCTTTTCACACGGCACTTTTTGTCGTCTGTTCAGCCCACAGTGGCTTCTGCCATTCAAGATAACTACTCAGGATCTCATTTTTTGTTTTTAGCTGGTTGGCAGTTTTAAGAGTTTGTTTTTCCTTTGAGACAAAATGAATTAAAATGTAGCTTCTTGCCTTAAGTAGAGACACTTAAATTGCACCACGATGCTGTGGTCTAGCCTCGCTGAGGCTCCGTTGATTTTACAGCGAAGGAGGCAGTTAGCGGGGGGCATGTGGGTGAAGGGTGGAAGCGTCAAGTGCTGGATTGTAGATGCGTATGTCCCCCCACACACACACACACACACACACACCAACGCATACACAAACACACTAAGAGCCATACCAACTGCCCATGCTGTGTCACATCTTGTGCCAGTGCAGTGAGGTTTCCTCTGCACAGAAACACTGCACCGACTAAGGAAGGCAGTCTGTTTAATATTATAAAAACCACACTGGGAGCCGGCGGGTTTATGCAGTAGCATCTGGCGTCACCGCAGATGCCTGCCAGGGTGCACATTAGATCAGAATAATTGGCCAGGACAGCAGCGTGAGATGGACAAATGAGAACCTCCTCCTGGGTGACCTGATGGCCAAGAGGGAGAATGAACAACACTGCCCAGTGTCTGATAAGGAGCTTGTGAAATAAAGAAAAAAAACAGTTTAGGCTTAAGGGAGCAGGGCTTAATATTTAGGCTTTAAGGTAATGCTGGTATAAATTATGAGAAAACTTTCAGGTCACTCACAAGTACCAAATCCAAAATGTTGCAAGTGATGTTCCTATGCCTCTCTACTCTCTCTCACACGCTCACAGTGTACTGAGGTTCACTGTCATTTACAAGCTTACTCATTCATGCACACGGCCAATAGACGGTTATCTGGGCCAAGTTTCAACTTCTCCATCAATGCATTGGAGATGAAAAATCACTTTCCTGACTCTTTAAAGCAGCTACAAGGAACTTTCATTTTGTGTTGATGCTTTTTTTTTTGGCCTTTGTATGGCTTTGTTGATAGGACACCAGAATGAGAGAGAGAAGGGGTGACACGCAGCAAAGGGCCCCAAGCCGGGACTTAAACCCAGGGCCACTGCAGTGAGGACAAAGCCTCTGTACAACTGAGCTAATGGGCCCGAGTGTGTTGATTCTGTTTGCAGGACGTATTGACACGAGTTAATGTATCTATTTTTTCATCCTCCCCAAAATTCATCTTCCGCACTTTTTCAGTTCAATGACTTATCTGACCTGGATACCTTTGAACCATATCTAAAAACCCAGTCTTCTCGCTAGTGGTCTTCTTTGTCATATACAGGAATCAGTATTAAACTGAAGCTGTTTCATAGACAGTTAAATAACTCTGTACTACATTTAATTATTACGGTTACCGGTTACGATTAATAAGCTGAGGGTTCAAATTTATTAGTGTACGAATTATGCAAATCAAAGGCAAGTGGTTCAAGAGTGGTATTTACAATGGAGGTAGATTTTTGCCCCATGTGGTGACTCAAAGTGGGGCACTTATACAACAATGTCCCCCTCCAGTAAGATTTAGTTCAAAATTGAAGTACTGAAAAGTCTCATCAGGACAAACCAGGACAATAAAACAGGTTATCAAGCTGGAAGCATCATTCATGTTTTCATGTATGCAGATGACACCATGTTAAAAGTCACCAAAAAAACATTCGGTAAGCCTTGCACAAATAAATAATTCTATGGTCTCAGAAGTCAATATACCAAATTAATAATCATGGTGATGTTGTTACGCCCTTCCAGCTCCTCATTTTTTTCAGCCTCATAACACATCAAGCGATATTTAAACGATGCTCCTTCAAAACTTTAGAGACGCGAACATGGTTTTGCTGTTTTAAATCTCTTGTTGCGTTTGTTCGCTGTTCAACAGTACCAAATACGTACCTCTACTTAGAAATGGAAGAATTTATTTTTTGATGTTCAGTACAAAGAAATACACAAACAATTATTTCAAAAGTAGAGATAAATAACTTTGGCATACAGAAAATGAAAAAAACATCCATGACACAACAGCAATGTAAGATTACTAACAATGCAAACTGGCGGCTAATGCTAATGTACAGTGACACATATAGCAAAGAAGACATTTTGGACCTAAATTTCCCTTTCATTTAACAAATAAATATTTAATATGAACACTTTCAAATGTTGCAAGAATAGCTTGATGCTAGGCATTCATGAAGCAAAGCAGATTTGAAATGAAAAGACGACTGATTCTACATGTGCAACTTTTATCCTCTCCTTGAGAATCTTTGGTAGAAAAGGCATGATAGTACAGAAAATAGTTGTAAATGACATATTTACACATAATACAGTCTTCTTAGCAAGGCATTTTAGCGATGATATGGCTGTGTTTTACTACAGATTTAATCTGCGCTGAAACAAGTAAGGAGGAAAAAAAAAAACTCCTGATGAAAAAAGCACCTTTCTCTGCATTGATGGTGATAATGGAGGGGTAGGGAGAGTCAGGCAGCTGGAGCCAGCTCACTTATAGACAAAAAAAGTACTTGAACAAAGAAGCTCCCATTTTCCATGACAGTATCAGCCCACGCAGGCTGAACTTTAAAAAAAAGACCTTAAGACGAAAAGGCAAAAATGCCTCAATGTTCTTATCTGTGAGGAGCAGAAGAAAACAGTCCTCAGAGCACAAAGGTAACAGTCCACATCTGCTCCAGTGTCTTTTTGTCTCTCTAAAATGCACTCAGAGCACACTATTGGTATTCCACAGCAGTCAAATCCATTCAGGAGATTTATTAGATTCCAGTCTGTTCTGCTTAATCCAATTAGCGAAAGGACAACAGGATAAATGGAGAATCTTGTTAGCTTCCAGTGGGAGTGGATGAGAAACAGAATGCTGCAACAGCGGCAGAGGTTCATTTCTAACATCCTGTGTCACTCCAGTGGCAGCGATTACATGTGTCAGAGGTCAGTCCCAGTCATCTTTACAAACACAGGCACACTCCTCATGGTGCTCCAAGGGCACGTCAGTCATGGACTTCTGCAGGCCTCTAACACCGCTTCGATGTTTCAACAGTAGGACCTGTCGGGAAGGAGGATGAGTTAGTGTTAGACATCAAATACTTTGTCTTAATTATTGTGTTTTTAGGGATGATGTATCCTTTACACACAGTGGCGGTCCTAGCTTGGATAACCTTCACCGAATTTCAAAAACTGCAGGTGAATGTCTCTGAACAGTTTACATGTTCATCGTATTTCATGATCAAGTAGATATTTACCTCATGGTATTTCTTCGTGACCCTGGTGGGAACACACTGACAGTCGTAACAGCGGTGGGAGCAGCAGGCACAGTTTCCACCACAGCGCTTCACCAGGAGGCAGCTGGGCCAGAAAATGGCATCCGTCCTTTTCAGCTCCTCACGCAAGGAGACCGAAAAGTTGCGTGGAGTGCAGCTGTACAGCCGAACCTCCTCCCTCAAGAGATTGAGATCAGTTCCTCCTCAAAAATAAACAGAGAAGAAAGAATAATCAGAATCACTTCCTCTTGAAACGAGAAACATATATACTGTGTTGTACATTTCTACGTAATTGAACTGTAATGTAAAGGTTAAAAATGTCCTACCTCTGGCTTTCTTGTTGAGGATAAAGGATTTCCCCAGCACGTGCCATGTGGGTTTATACAACTCTTCCATATCCACCTGCCATCGCTCCGGCTCTAGGTATTGCATGACCTCCTCCATGGTGCTCAGTCCCGCCACAGCCTCTGACAACTCCTCAATACCCTGCAGGGATGGAGGGAGAACCGCAGGGACTTCTGGCTCTGATACACTCTGTGGGGAAACCAGCATGACGAGATGGAGAGAGACGGGAAAGAAAGGTCATTTATTCATGAAATACAACAGAAAATGTAATAGACGTTAGAGTCCTGCTTTCTAAACTTTTAATGGACCTGTACAATGAAGAAAATCTTCTTTTTCTCGGTGCTATAATGCCCGTGTGATACATATACTTTAGCTTCCAAACCAAAAACCACCTCATTGCACCAACTGCCTCGGGATACTTACAGAGCAGCCGCTTTCTGTGACATTTAAGAGCTTGCAAGCTCGCTCTAGGTTACGAATACCAAAACAGGAAAGTTACTCCGAGGGAACAACTTTGTCAGCAGTGACAGTTTTATTTTGACAACGTTAGCGGCTGAACCGAGGGGGGGTTTGACTCCGCAACGGTACATTTTATGTCATACAGTTAAAAATTGGGTTTAAATTGGGTTCAGGCTCATTAAATGCTACAGCGGTTTGGACTTGAGCAGAGTTAAATAGAAATGACTGTCAAGGCCAGCTGGGGCCCAATTTAAACTCTATGTGTTAAGTAATGTCTGGAAGAGTTGAGACTGAAGCTCCTGGAGATTAAAGACAAATGGATCATTTGGTCAGGATTTCCAAACTGGCCAATCACTGAACAATCACCTGATTCTGATCGGTTATAAACGTTATAGTTATTTACAGCTCTGCTCCGATGTCACCATGTTGAGTCATGTCTGATGTTTTCCCTCTTTTCTTCCAGTTGTGCTTCCTGTCGTCTCAAGATATGCTTCAGTTTTTTTTCCATTAAAAGGGTTTCTTCAATGATTGGTGGCACCGCCTTCCCCCAGTTCCCCTTAAAAGCTTTTTTATTTGCTGTAAACGGAATTTAAATGAAACATATGTCGCTTCGCATGGCACTTTCTTCAGACAGAAAGTACCATACAATTCATAGGGACCTTTTATCCTTGTATTCTTTGTAGCACTTAACAAACCATTTCCCCAAAATCACTGTTATTTCTGACATTCCCCCAAAAATATGTAATCTATTTCTACACTCACAAAGAAAACCATTTTTCATAATTTCACCCAAGATAATTTCCCTTAATGTATGTGAATTGGTGCATGTTTGGCGAACATTATCTGAAATGTTAATATTTAGCTCAAAACAGAGCTTTTTTTGCTTTGACTTATCATTTTGAAGTAAAAACTGACTGCACAGTGCAATAGATGAAGGAAAACGACACCATCAGCATATTGATTGGTTTCCTATAAACCTTACTACTACGATGTTGTTTGTGCTGCTGGATTTCTCCTGGAAAAATGGAAAAATGAAGGTTGAATAAAAGCACAAAGGAAGCGCTTCTGCCAATGCACAACCAAAACAAGAAGAGGCATCGTTTTCCTCGGTCACTATCCCCAAGTGATGTTGGAACAACTGGAATATCAGTGCAAACTCAACACGGCAAAAGGAAAAGGTCCTCGCTGATGGAGGAGGCAAAGGAGAAGAGGGAGAGTGATAGAAAACAAGGCTCAAAGAAGATAAAGGGACAGGCATTCACTCAATGGAGAGCGCTCTGGTGTTGTGCCAGGGTTTGTTCCCCTGTTGATATGTGCTTCCCTTTACCATCGGGACATGAGACATGAAACCTGCTAACCTATTAATACAACCGGGTGTTTTTCTTTGCCTTTTCATCGCACTGAGATCCGGGTTTCGAGGTCAAACTGGGATTCTTGCAGTTGTTTTTTTGCTTTGGACAGCGGCCATGTCGCTCACGCTCTTTTTGCAACAGTGGTGCCAATAGAAATACCACAGGGGAACATTTGGGGAGGGCAAGTTGAAAAGTTTCTATTTCCACTGTAAGTACTTGCTGAATCCCACATTGGGGAAACTCTGTCGCTGATATTCATTATGGATGTAGACGCTGGTCCCGTAGCCTGGGAGGTGAACTTGCTCCTCTGAAGCCAGCGGTCCACACCTCTGTGATTCATGCTGGACTTGATCTCGCCACCCTCTAGTTCCCGGGCCAAGTCCGTATGGGCTGAACTACCACCAACTGCAGCCAACACTGCTGGAATAATGTGTGTACCTGCCTCAGCTTACATCTGTCACCCTGCATATGAGGAAGGAACTCCACTACAAAAAGCAGCGTTATCATCAGAGTCGTCAGCATCTGAATTCCAGCACACACAAAATGACATTCACCACATCCGAAACACTGCACTGAAGTCGAGAGGCAAATACGAGTGAAATGTCTCATTTTTTAAGTTGTCAAACGTGATCACCTCCCTGTCGCCTCCCCTGCCCACTTTGCATAACAACATTTGTTCCGTTAGCTCCCGTAGGCAGCAGCATTATTTGTTTCAAGCTCGCAGCCCTCCAGGCTACAGCGTGCAGTCACAGACACGATTGATACCTGGGGTGTCGGTCTTCCCACGAGAGAAGAGGCTAATCTGTTAAACCTTTCAGTCCTGTGACGCTGCGTTTGTCCAACATGTCAGCTCGCTGGTCTCCCTAATCTCATGTGACTGACAGGTAGAAGGCAACGTTGTGACACTTACAAAAAATATGCAGCTCGAGGAGCATTGAAAACATCGGCTGCTGGCAGCTGGGTCTTTAAGCTTCTGGAGAGGCAGACATGTTTGAGAAGCAAAAATGATTCCAGGAATCTGTATCTTCCCTTTGATGACTTATAGGGGTGAATTTTAAAGGAATCCAGTGAGAAATGGAGTTTGGAAGGAAAGTTTTCCTTTCGTCAGGGGCACCAGGATTTGCTGTTTGCAACTTATTTACTACTTGTGCTAAAAACTTTAGGATTCATGGCACTGTAAAACCACCTGGACAAAAGTATAACATATTATTTCAAAAT
Source organism: Spondyliosoma cantharus (assembly GCA_900302685.1). Taxonomy (NCBI): domain Eukaryota; kingdom Metazoa; phylum Chordata; class Actinopteri; order Spariformes; family Sparidae; genus Spondyliosoma; species Spondyliosoma cantharus. The sequence continues at coordinate 94,657 of OMLP01044642.1, forward strand.
GTTTTTTATTTCCACAAGAGTACAGCCATCAACTGGAGCAAACAGACTCAGTAAAGGGCAAGCTATTAATCAGTGAGACATACCAACAAGTGTATTGGCATTTTTATGGTGATTAATAGGTGTAACATAGGAAACACCCAAATGTTTTATTGACTGCGTAGATCCAAGCAATATACTCAGAATCCAAGTCCCTGGTGTTGACTTTCAAATAAGATGCCAGTGGTTTGACATGGCTGCACCACAGGCTACGAAAATACAGCTGATGCACAGCTGTGCTCATGCCACAGATTTGACTCATTCTAATGAGGCCGCCTTCACAACCACTGAACATATCTTTGGTTTATTTGGCACCTACTGAGATAAACGGACACCAACGTGGAAGGAATATTTGTGGAGAAATGACTGGTCACAGAAGTAGAAGTAAAAGTAAAGTGAGCAGTCCTGAGTTTCCAGACAGCGGAGGGAAGCTGTGATTGTTATTAGTTGAGCTGGCAGTGGCAAACAGTGTAGACTGGAAGCCATTAACAGCTTGTGAATGTCGACGGTGCAACGCTCCCCCAATTAGCAGCGCTCTGCAAGCTCAGCTTCAGACATGGAAGCCAGGCAATCCTTCAGAGACACATCTAGATGGTGTGAATGAAGCTATAAGCGGCAGATGAGAGCTTTTATTAAAACTATTTCACCAACAAAATACTTAAATGGACCGACAACTTCTAGCTGGCATGAATTCAGAGCAGTGTCCATGTGTCAGGTTTCACATGTAAAGACTTGACAAGAATTATCGTGAAGGAAGGGCACAAACAGACGAGACTTTAGAAGCAGCCCCAATTTATGATTGACTTTCTATATAATATTTCTGAATCTATGATTGGAAATAGGCTTATAGATCTATAGACTTTCTTCACCACCATCCTTGAACCAGTGTTAATGCGGATTTAGACAGAAGGCGGTAAATTGGGGGTCTGTTTTGGTCCGCCAATTTGACGCCTCGGAGGGTTCACTTATTTCAACCTCCATTGTAAATCCGAGTGTGTGCGCTTGTTGTTGTAGCGGCAAGCTACGAACGGTCGCTACTTTCAAATTAAAAGCCCCCGCTAAGATCCCAGTTCTGAACTCCAATGGGGTGCAATGTAAAGCTCTTATTTTGAAGACAAATTCGTTGTCACCGTTCACTGCCCAACTTCACGCTTCACGTCACGTCACATGTTTACGTCGACCCCAGAGGAGACCAAGTGGCGGCTTTTGGAAAAGGAGGAATATTACAGCCGGCAGATCAGCCTTTATCTTATTTATCTTATCTCTACTCTTGTATTGTATCAAAGTATAAAACTCATGTACTGTGACAACCTTATTAGCAACAACTAGCTGTTGGGAATAGAACCAATGCATTCAACTCAAATCTCTACCGGTAACAAAATGTTCTCTCGCTGCCTCAGAAGAAGCAGTTTCCTGTTAGTTGCAGTTTATGTTAGTACTTTATGGAAAAAAAAGACCTGAGCCGGCGGACCGAGGAAGGCTGAAAGAAGAAATTAGAGACTCAGTGGAGGTAAAACGCTCAAACCAGTGTTTCAAAATGTGTGTAAATGTGAACATAACCATACTGTACAAGCAGAGGCAGAGGACATTTAGTAAGATTACAATGTACAGTTGTGTTTTTAAATGGTGGAAGGCTGAATGTTTTTATTCCTCTAGATGACCTTCAACAGAATCACAAAAGTGCCAAAGCTTCAAACGAGCCTCTTATCACCGGCCGTCCCTCTGAACCCCCTGCCCCTCAACAAATAACCTCGAGTCCAAGCTGTGATTACCTCGTTTCAGCTCTCTTTGTTCTTACGCAGCTCAACCGCACGCTCTTATTTCTGGTAACTGAAATGACAGGTTCAGCTAACTATGTTGAGATGACAATTCTGAAATAGCATCATGGGAGAGCTGTGGAAAACAATATCTCCTCTCGTACATTGGAGTCGCAAACCACTTCCTTGCACAAGAGAGCTTCGAGGAAGCAGCGAGGGCTGCTGTGCGTGAATGAAGTGCTTTTTTTTTTCTCGCGCGCGACGCCACACTGCAATTGAGGTTGGTGTAAAAACAGACCTCAGTTTCATCATGCCAACGGTAAGCCTCCTGCATGACTCTGCCATCATTACCATCTGCTTTTACGAGGATTTCATTCCTTCTTTTTCTCCTTTCCCATCTCGCATCGGTTCACGTCTGCGAGCGTAAAAAAAATCTTCAATCCATTAAAACTAACAAAGCTGATGGAGTGATTTTCATGCCTGGGTAGCAGCGGGGTTTAATCCTGGATTTGGACCTCACAGAGACAATGATGTATGTTTTGTTTGCTTCTTAAACCCACCACTCAACACCCCTCACGCTCCATTCAACAGACTCCTTCTCTTCTGTGTTTTAACAACCTCTGCCTCGGCGCTTTCGCTTTCCCCAACATCTCTTCCTGTGAATTACAGACCGGGTCTTATTTTTTTCCCCCCTTCCATCTCATGGAAGTGGTGGGGAGGAATTATTGCTTGTTTAAATATAAACTAAAGTGCTGGCCCCTGCGTGGCACGAGGTTCCAGTAGCTGCCGGCTGACCACAGAGGAAACAGAGTGCCGCTGTTCCAGTCGGAGGAAAGTTCAAAGGGAAGCCAGGCTGAACGTGCGGAGGCCATGGCTTCCTCTTCCCTCCTCAGGGTTTCCGCACCTCTAGAGTTGGAATATGAAAGACAAACCCGGTCGCTTGTTCCATCATATGGTCAGTGGCGGGCGTCTGAACGCCACAGAAGTCACAGTGGTTTCATTCTTCTGCAAAATAATTAAATCTGACCTTTAAATTCCAAAACATCCAGATTTGTTGGTTGATTTACTTTCAGATTAAAATACTTCTGAAAGTTTAACATTTATTTACGTAAGGGATAATATATAGAACGGCGGTCATTATCAGGATTTATTTTACCGATAATGACGGCCGTTCTATTCGTTATCCCGCTTATTACACGGCTACTTGCCAACACGAAAATTTACAATTTATTTGTTACCATTCATAGTGTTTTTCAGCAGAGAAATATAGTTCACCAAACCGACGCCGTTTCACTTCTCCCTCTTCGCTGCTTTCCTCTCCTTTTCTTTTCTTGACCGGTGACGATAACTCACCTTTTGCCAAGAGTCGAAATCACCGTATTTTCCAAAAATATTAAAGTTAATGTGAAACTCATCCATACTAGTGGCGTAGGAGTACGTTTTGTCTGATATGAAGTAGGCTACAGATTAGCTGACGCCACTTAGTGATTGAATATATATATAGATAAGTGACCGGACTACTTGTGGAGAGTGCTACGAAAATATGCTTAGCAACGGTCAATTATACGAAAATAATTGACCGCCGAACATTGGGAAGGCCCATTCAAGTGAATGGTAATGGTAATAAACAGTATTCATTTCAATAAAATAGTTAACTAGATATATGATTAATAGGAAAGGGTATTGAATCGTAATACTGTCTTAGAGCTGAGAGAAATATTGTTCACTTATTCTCTGGTCAGATTGTTTCTGATTTAAGATTATGATTTTGTCAATTTTAGATTAATTCAAGCAGGGAGTTATCAGAGCAGCTTGTCTTTAAACAGGGTTTAGCATGAACTTCTCATCTTAAACACAGTGTGTAATTTCTGCCAAAAGGGATGATGGGAGTTATCGTCTTCATTGATAAACAACCACCACTTCTGATGGACATCTATCAGTGTGAAAGGCAGAGATGAAACTAGGTAATGTGATGTAATGGGGATGGTGGTGGAGCTGTGAGCAAGAAGGCTTCGAAGCCAGTGACCGACATTTGGAAGTGTGAAACCACTGGATGTTTACAGGCAGACCTCAGGACATCTCCAGCAGTGTTTGTGGTGACAACGCCGGTTTCTCTAAGTCAAACACAACATCAGTGATGATCGAGTTGACATTACGTGTTTATGACCTGAGTTTGAGGAGATACATGAAGAGCTGCAGAAGGCTGCCAAGCCTCCGACCGCAGTTCAAAGCAACATTTCAACATGTGTAAGTGTGAAACTACCGGATACTTTTGACAAGGGACCACAGCGTTACAACATTTCTAAGCATGGCAACACTGGATATTTATAGGGCAGCCTTGGGACAATGTCTAGCCTCCTCAGTGGCAACAAAACCAGATATTTTTGCAAAGTTTCTTTTTTTTGTCGGGGTATCTCCAGTTGTGTTTGAGGAGTGTTCTCACCAAGACCAGACCAGGAAGTTGTATTTGAATCTTTTTCTTCACCTGGACAACTGGTTTGTGTGCCTAAACCAAACCAGGTCTTATGCACAGCAGTGTCACGAGAAGAAAAAATAACATTGAACATGAAGAAAGTTGCAAAATAAAAGTGTAAACTTCCACACATCTGTGGTTAACAATGACGTGCTGCCAGTATTCATTCTGGTGATTGCGTTGCTCGTGTATGAGATGATTAATGTCTTAAATGTCCCAAAACAATGTCAGACTGCTGCTCAGATAAAGTAAAAGTGTTCATTAGGTGACACGTCCCTCCGCTTCAGGACACTCTGAAATTGAGTAACTCATCACAAGAGTGTCTGATTGGATTTATCCATCTCCATTAAAGCGAAGCATCACACACGACTTCAGTGTATCGACGGCAAACATGGAGTACAACTTGAAAAGTATCATTACTGAAGATTGACTGACCAACCTTCCAATCAATAACTTAGCTGTCTGCAATACTTCAACAAAATGTATTTTACTCAACTGCTGGGAGCTGCTGCATGTAATGACTGACTGTTTCCAGCGTGTCTGTCTGTGCTGCTATCAACAATGTTGTCTGGGGTTTTTAGGGATGATGGAAGAATTCAATAATAATGTGTTTGAGGAATAAAAGAACAAATGCAGCTTTTGAATGAGGAGAAAGTTGCAGAGTGAAAGCAAAGCCTCATCAGTGACCTCGATTCCCTCTTTGTGCTTGTCAGACTTCACAGTGCTTCAGGCCATCGGGGATTAATGAGGAGTCGAGATGTTTACTTAAAGCAAGTGAACGGAGCTGAAACACGACAGGTTAAAACACGGCGGTTGTCTCTTCAGTTTATCTCCGGGCTTTTGTCAACGCAGGGAGCAGGGACGAGGGGATTGTGTGTGTTTGTGTGTGGTCTGGTGTGAAGTGAAAGAGAACGAGGAATGGGAAGAGGAAGGATCAAAGATGTCAAGATGTTCCCCGGCACAGAAGTCTCTTCTACCGTTCGACTGCATTTGTTGGAGGCAGAACTGCTTCATCTAAACATTCAAAGGATGGAGCCAAAGAGCAGCTTTTAAAAGTAACGTCCACGTAGCTGAGCTGATTCTTCACCTCTGAATCACTGTCTACATTTTCATGTCGGTCTTACTCATAGAAACAGAGCACCGTGTGTCATACTCTGAAAACCACGCCCACCGGAGGGAAACAATCGGCGCCACATTATGCAACCGGCGGCTAACACGCTAACAAAATGCTGGGGAAATTTGCACAAAATGCTTTGCAGCAGTCTGGCCCGGCTCTCTCTCTCTTGTGTTGTGTGATGATTCAGGCATAACGGTCACTTTGTGGCTTTAACCAGCCGTTAATTCTCATTTAAGGTCTCTCACAGACGACTCTGCAGTGATACGGTCCAGTATTTCCTAAAAAACAGAAAATAAATAAGTATAATAATAATAATAAATGTAACTAAACGTCTGTTGGCACATCGCAGAGATTTTATGAAAAAACTAATAATCAAGCCGGCAAAGACACAATAACCTGGTGAGTTCAACAGATCGTCTACGACAAACTTTCATCATCACAGAAGCATCTGATGTTGACTCTGGAAGCCCTCCTGAATGTGCCTGCAGATATAAAAAAGCATTACGTATAAAGTCTTTGTGGCTCCAAAGGAAGCTGCATGTAATCTGGTGAATTTCCTCCAGTGATGTCACTCAGGGGCTCAAGTTGCATTGTGGGTAATGTAGGCCCCGTGTTTTGTAAAAGCAGTCCATTCGTCGAGCATCGCACTCTTATAACACTGTTTTAAGTAAAAACATGTGTTTGTAAAGTTACAGCTCATGATTGTGATTATTTCAGCTGGCGTGGTTGCTTGACGTAGCAAAGCACATCTTCTTCCTATACAGCCTGCTATTGTCAGCTAGCTATAGCATTAGCACACATTATACATTTACTTGCAAAAATAACTAAAATAACACATTTTGCTTTTTGTGTTATGAACTGAAAATGTGATTACAAGACAGATATGTCAAAATAGAGCAAAACATAAAGCTAATCCGTCACTGACAAGGTGGAGGACACACATATACAGTATGCTCCGACAAATACTGTTGCTTTAGCTTCACCCATCAATATTCAGCTTATATATCTTGTTTCATACATGGCTACACGTGTACAACAAACCTACGGTCTGCTGCTTCAGTCTCGTGCTCTTCACTGGTTTTTAGGAAAGCTGCTGCTGTGCTGAGTGAGTTCAGGCTTCTGCTACGCACACAATCTACATTTTATTGGATGAGCATCTGCCAGAAATCTAAAAAGGTGAATGGAAACAAAGATTAGTGAGAGATGGAAGTAGTGATTATGGTCTTTGTTACAGGCAAAGACAAGTGAAACGGGAAGAGCGGGAAAAAAAGCGCTGGTTGTGTTTTGTGTTTACTGTATTTCAGCTGTAAGTATAGAGGAGAATAACAAGGTTTCTTTGTGAAGTGGTTCACGGTTAAAACACATACGAGGGGATATTACTTTTGAACTGCAGTATGAGATGATAAAACTCAAACCAAAAATGAAACGGACAGACAGCAGCGTGACAATTTTCCACACAAAAAAGCTCTTCTATCTCTTAATTCCTACTTTCATTTCAGGGACTTGAATGAATCCCCCGGAGGGTCAAGAGGACGTCTCTGCGAATGTGAAACCGTTTATTTTCTCCATCTCGGTCGCAAGCAACACCATCAGTGACACTGAGTCACCTCATCTGTCATCTGTCTGCTTCTATAGATACAGTTCAGGTTCAGACGGTGGAAGGGTTCATACAGAGACGCCATACAGAACACGACAGTTTGATTATTTATAAATGGAAACAATCTCAGCCGCAGAGAATGAGAAAAATTGCGGAGCTGGAAACAGTTTTAAGTGGATATACTCTGATGTATTTTTGCAGACATTTTGTTGAGTTTGTGTGTGAGCCGCTCTGGCTTGTTTGTGTCGTCGCAACTGAAATAAATGACAGTACAGGAGCCAGATGTTCCAAAGTGCTTAAACATAATTTCTCCCCAACGACGCTCAAAACCTCGGGTACACATAAACATAAATGGATGATTGCAAATGAAGGCACCGTGTTACGCAACAAGCAAATTATTTTAATTGTGCTTGCATGGTGAGATATAGCTTACTGTGAACTCCCTGAAGCTGGAGATGGAGGCTAAGTGCTCGACTACTTACAATGCAAGTTATTTTAACCCCTGATGGTTCGATCGTGTACGTACCACAGGCAGAAGGGAGTAGCGGAGGCAGAATCCCGGCTCGGACGGGAAGTACTCGTCAGAGACGAAGCGGATCCTGATCTGATTGCCTTTGGAAGTGTGGCTAGCTGGTACCGACTGTGAGCCGCACCAGCGACCCAGGATGGTTTTCTCAGTCAGATCCTCTACTTCCACATAGTCGTACCTGGTAGACAGAGAAAGAAGACATTGATTATTTCCCTCTCTGAGACAATCACCCGCTATTGATCCATTCCTTTATCATGAAATTCATTTGTCCAAGGTATACTGCGACTGTGAGCAGCTACTGGTTTGTATTAGTAGAGTTAGACCTCTACACAGACATGTTAGTTACCCGGCTTGTCCTGTCTGATGTCAATACTATAGTTATTGTTAACGCTAAGCCTGCTTTCTTTAACACAATCATCTAATGATAGTTTCTGTGGTTGTGAAATGACAAACTGTGACTGTACGATAAAGTCCGGTGCATGTGAGGGTTCTACGCTGCAGCGGCCATGTTGCCGTGATAAATGTAAAACATGTTCAAACACCAGTCGAACAACACGTCAGTATTTGCTGGGTAACTTCGATTGTACTTTCTGCTCTCTGTGAGCTTGTCAGCATCTTTAATGCCGCGCCACAGAGCTGTCTGCTCGGCTCCGTCCTGCCCTTCTGAAGGTGAGATTGTTAATATCAATAAAGCTGCCAGGGGAAATAAAAATTTGACCTCATTAAACAAAGAATATAAATATCTTCAACGGCAGGTTGCAACGTCTCAGCAGTGACGGATGAGATCTGTCTGTTATTTACTGCCTGAATTAAATGACTCAGAATGAACTGGATATTGGAGACAAATCTCAGGACGGTTGGCGGCGCAGAATAAGCAGCTGTTGCCAGCTGATGCAGCTTTTTAACACACCTATTACACTGATGCTACATGTTGTCACTGATGTATAGTTTTAATTAAACATTGAGCTCCTCATGCTGCGCTGTATGTCGACTGTCAGGAAGCTGCAGGCCTCTTCATCATGAAACAGCTCAGCAGTTTTCTGAAAACTCACTTTGTAAATCAATACACGACACGACTGCTGTTTTAAAAAAATAAACATGAATCGCTCTACGAGGGTGTTTTTTTTAGTGCTTTTTATCTATTCCTTAATATCAATCATATTTCTATTTCCACTGTCAGCAACTCCTCGTCACTTCCCACAGAGAAAAAGGCAGCAGTGTTTCGATTGTACAGTATTTTTCTTTACAGTCACTGAAAACTGCAGAAGATGTCGGTGGCTGCAAATCCCATGCATTCTGAAAACACTATTTAGTTTTAACATGACGGGTTTAACTGGTTTAAAAAGGGCTTAGCGTCACATTTTTTTCACTTAACAGAATCATCATTTCAATTTCAATTGAGAAAAAGTATAAATAAAAGCAGCATTTTGCTTGTTGTGGGGCTCAAACCTCGCGACCCTGTAATTACATGACAGTCTCGCTCTCTGCCGGCCACCCTGCCAACCCATAATACCAGTAAACATTATGGAGTGAGGGAGCATATGGACGAGCTCCAGACTCCTCCGGTGTGCCAAGGCTAACATTGACCAACCTCAGCACTTAAGACACGCAGTTCAGGAGTTCAGACTTTATTATTTATACCTGTGTGTGTGTGTGTGTGTGTGTGTGTGTGTGTGTGTGTCACCAGTGGCTGCGCTGCGTTCAATACCGCCTTGTTTCACTGACTCTTCACAGTCTGGGATTAATCACTTTGCCATTTGCGTCAACAGGCACGCTAACCCCTCATTCAGTGCTGCCAATTCGGATATTTGGATTTCGAGGACATTGTTTACATTTTGCGCTGGCTTGACAGATTCAGTTCAAGCTGGTTTCAATAAAACAACACGGAGGGACATGAGCGGGACTAAAAATGGATTTTCTGTGATGTTAAATAAACTGTGTGTGGGGGGGAGGTCGATACATTTACCGACTCTGCTGCTTTTGATTTGGAAAGTTAAACAGGAAGTTTGTTGTCCGCTCAAACAAACACATTGGACAACTGCACGCGCGATAAAACGTTCAGCGCAAACCGGACCGGCGTGAAATGATTTTGGTATGAGGATAAAATAGCAGTTTAGCTTCCTGCTGCCTTCTCGATGGAGGTCAGAAGAGAGAAGAGAGAAGCGCTCCTCTCTCAGACAGCTCCAGAGCTTTGACAGATGGCTCATCAATAATGCAGGACGCCCTGATCATTACACATCGCCATGTGTTCAGAATCACCGTGTCGAACAGCGGTTTCTCCGATTTACAAACGCACTGACATACATACCAAACTGTACGTACAGTCGCCGGGAACACTGAAGGAATCTTATATACACAGTGTTCAGTATTCACAAAGCTTCTCCCTGCATCCTTTATTTTCCCACTTTTACATAATTAATCAACACAATATCTACCACTGAGCCGATGCAGATTAGCAACACTGTTTTTTTTTTTTTTGAGTCATCCCCCTTTCAGACGAAAAGACAGGGAGCACAAATGCCTTTCTGTGAACATTCCTGTCTGAGAGCCGCCAAGCACGACTCTGCTGCCATGCCAACCAGCAGCAAGACCAATCCCTCCCCAATATGCCTCTCCTCCAGTGGATTTGGTAAGAATGCTTTTCATCGCGCCACAGACAAACAGAATAGCAGATGAGCATCTCGACTACACAGCCTCCCTCTCATCTCAGCAAAGAGTCCTCGCTCCGGGCAGGCGAGCAGAGCCCAACGCATCTCCCACTGTTGTTTGCTTTATCCCCCTGCCGCTGCTGTGAAGCTCCGGACACGAGATTACATTCTTGTTTATTTGCATCGTGTTGTGCCGTGACACAAGTGTAAGATGTCGGTAGTGCCGTGTGGTGTGGTAACATCAGTGGATTGAAGGTCTAAAGGGTGGATTTTGTGAATAAATTAATAACCGCACATGAAGGATAAAGGAGACCTCGTTAATGCGAGTGTGTGGTATGTGTGTGTGGAGGCGAGAGGGCGAGAGAAGAAGTAGACAGACTTGTGAATGTGAGTGTCTGTTCCTGCTTGTGATTGCATGCTGCATTCATCAGTCTGCCAACCCTGCCAAGAGTGTGTATCTTGGGATCCGATCAAGACCTGTTGGGTAAAAGGAAGGGGTGGGGCCGGGGCTGAAATATGTGAGAGCAGGAGCGGTAGACGTGGCGATGACTTGCATGACCCTGGAAAAGGATGTTGTTATTGTCTCTCTGCCCCTCCCCCCCCGAGGACAGCGACTAGTGCAGTCTTGTAAAGGCACGACGGCACAAAAGTTGTCAATCTGCAACCGCTGTGGAACTTTCCCTCACCGGGGTTTCGACAGCAACACTAACCTCATTCGTCAGCGCGCACCCTTCCCCACCGCAGAGTTGTGCTGGGGGGCTGATAAGCAGCGGCCAACAAAGACAGGATACAGGAAGTGTAATGTGGAACAGAGGCATGAATCCTGGATGGCAGCACAATTAAATCAGCTCATCTTTAACCTGGCAGAAAATCTGAGACAGGATCACAAACACCTCATTGATCTGTGAAGTTGAATGCCTGGGAGCCGTCACAGGAACAGAAGGATGCAGATTTATGGCCACATCTTCTTTTAATTGCCTGATATATGCAGTTTAATTCTCAAAAGATAAATCCAGCGCTGCCGTGTCCAACATCTAAACCCTGTCAGCTCTGTGGCCGACTGTCATTCTACTTGTCATCCATTAGGGGGCTCTCCAGGAATGACTAGCGAGGTCACCCTCCCCCAGCTCCCTTCTCCACCTTTCACTGATTGAGCTCCTCCATGCTAACCAGTCAGATGTGATATATTGACAGCAGGGCACTGAACATAAAGCACAGAGGGTAAATCGATGGTTGGGGATCGGGATCCCCGTTTAAATTGAACAGCAACCGAGGCAAAGCCAGGCAGTAATTGAAAGTGGGCTCCTCAGAAAGCAGAGGATGATCTGTATGTGTGTGTTTGTGTTTATGTGTTGGCAGCCAGAAGGCGGGGCGCACGTCTGTCAAACAATCACGTGAGCGGCTAAATATATCGACCACATCAAGTAAAATATGCCAGTCCGAAGCGCGTCATCGTGAAGTCCTGGGTGAAACAAATCACTCTGCTGCTGGGTTTTCAATATTCACGAGCTGCCACGGCAGACCAAAGGCAATTTCACAAATGGCCACACACTCTGACTCTAAATCTTTAAAGATGGACAACATAAGCAGGCCACGTCTGCACCACAGCCAAGCACATATCTGGCATGCCAACTGGGGAAGCCCCAGTTTGACGGGAGCAGAGGAGACGCTGTGCACCGCTGCAGATAACTGCTGAAGGTCGTCCTGTCTGAGACAATACATCGGCCTGCAAACGCTGTTTTCTTATCTTTCAAAATGAAATGCAGAAACCGAGAATGCACTAATGTTTCTGGAGGTTGGTGGATTTATCAAACCAGTGAGGACACTGACAGGAAAATAATCCTTGTGTTCCAATAGTTTTTGGTGCATGCTGACCCTGTAGCACATTTCACTGGCCCAGACAGAGATGGTCTGCTTGAAGGACTGGAACAAAACGAACAGGAAGATAATGGCAAATAACAAAATGCATGTTGATGAGAGGTGTAAATGCTTCTTTCTCACATTGTGTTCAGATCTCAGGTAGGTGTACAACCAGCAGGCAAACTGAGGTTGTTTTTACAAGAAGAAAGGACAAACTTACCGTGTTACGTATGCCGAATTAACAAGCGGGGACAAATAATTAAGACATCATTTCACAGAGTTTATAAAGTTTCCTTATCTCAGCAACTCACAGGACTCAGCTGATCTGCAGCCGATCTCAAATTCCACTCAGAGGACACAGATCCGATCTCAACCAGGGTAATGAGAGTGCATTAAAAATACCAGGTGTAAATGTAACGGCAAGATCAGATTAATACCAGGTGTAGATGGAGAGCTTTTGTCTAAGATCCAGAACTTTTCTAAGCAGGGAGCCTTGAATTTCATACTTTCACTTTCTGTCAAAATCATTGTTTTTTTTTATTAGCAGATCAGTTTGAACAGACTCCTAAAAAACATGGTAAATAATAACCAGATACTTGTCTAGAAAATGCTCTCAGCTCTCTGCAGGAGGCAGTCAGCGCTCGATACAAAACCAACAGTTCAGCTACCACTGAATAATTTCTTATCTTGACAAAAAAACTCTTCTTTCGGATCCCAAGAAGCAAACAAAAATACTCAGTTTGAGACTAGATACCAGTGTTGGAGCGACAGTGAAGAGAAAGTCAAGTGACGCCTCTCGTGTCCAACAGATTAACAGTTAACAAGCCACTTTAACTCTGCTACTGCATGTTCTTACTTGCATATGCCATCTTCAGGGTCCTCCAGACCAAACCTCTCATCGAAGGTGAGCTGGATCTTCATGTTACTGGCTGCCACTAGTCTCCAGACCAACTCAGTGCTCCTGGGATAGGTGTTTGGGAAGTCTGGGCTCTGGACCATTCCCTCTCCAGACACTGTTGTGATCTTCTCCTGATGGGAATCCTGCACTCCTGAAACAGAAGACGGACTGTTTTTGTGATTTGTGATTTACATACCGTTACATCCGTTGGCCATGGGGGTGAACCGATACGCATCTTGCAAAGAGCTACTATGCAGTGTGAAATATTGACGAGGGAGAGGTTCCAGATTGACGCTTGTCTAATGTTTTATTCACTCTTAGACAGACCTGGTACCAACTTCAACATGCTTCCAATACCTTGTTGTGGCATTAAACATGCGATTTTATGGGAAACTTATTAAAACTGTGGCGACCTTTATCTTTCAGTGGAGGATTGCCTTTAACCTTGGGCTTGTTACCGACCACGACTGAGTCAAGATCAGGACTTCACTCTGATAAACACAGTGGTTGAGGGGTAGAAATGGTGTCTAAAGGATGGACTGAAATAAGTTAAGCGAGAATGTCATAAAATCAGCTGAAAGCGAGGGAAATATTGACATGACAATTTTCCCTTCAGAAGAAGCTTCGCTGAATGGCTACACATTCATAGACTTGTTATTATTTGCATGAACTGTGCATAATCGTGTGCTTCTTGTCATCGTAACTCAATGAATCTAAAAGTAAAAACCTGCTTTCATGAGGCCATTCAGAGCCACCGGGACGAGTGGCTGCAGGATATAATCACATTGATGAAGCTTGTCACTCGCTCCCCCGAGCTTCACCGTTTCCACCTGAGACTCAGAACCAATCTAATGACAACACCCTGCAGCCGAGCTCGTTACAGGACTTGTTTTCAAATCAGCAGGTCAAAAATACAGAAATACATCAAATGTAATTACATAAGTAGACAGATAGTAACGGCGGTAGAAAAATAACAACAATGTCTTTTAACATGTTCTCGTTTCCAACTCGTCGTAGCAATAATATGTAATATAATAAAAAAAAATAAAGCATATATTAGGCTCATATTGTGACATATTATGACTTTTGGACTGTTATTATCATTAACAGTTGCTGTTTGGTTCAGTTTAGGCACAAAACATACTTGGTTGGGTTTAGGAAAAGATCGTACTTTGGGTTAAAATAGCTGTATTCAGTTTTGTAACGTACACAACATCTGAACAATCAAATTCACTTGATATTCAGTGGAAGGATTTAGTAAATACTGGACATCCACGTAAGCTAACTAGCCATTGTGCTAAACTAAAATGCCTCTGTTCCTGTTTCTACATGTGAAACGTTGCTGTTTCCTTGGCCTCCAAACTTTGCGTTAAGCTAGGCTAAACCCGCCATGGAGCTGTCTTTAAAAGTTCAGCTGAAACATGAGATTTCTTTAAACTGACAAAATGTTTCATTGCTTCAGCTACATTTTAGAAAACAGCATATCTTCCTAGTTTTTACCTGTTACAAGTCGACTGTGCTCTGAAGCAATTGCTCAAAGAAATAAACTGAACGGGCGACAAAAGCTGCACTGGTTCTTTACGACAGTACGTGCTAACACCCCACATGTAGCATGTGTCAAAGCTCCACAGATTTTGTTTCACATAACAAAAGTGATCACAACAACATGATTAAACACGGACTGAAAAGACTGTCATTAGTGTCGACATGCGGTGTTGCAATGCTGATGGCTCCGTTTCTCAGAGATCACGGTGATGAATTCATCCCAGCCAATCCTCACTTAGTTTAAGCAGTATTTATTTTTGTACCACTGATGATCATTCAGTATTCATAAACCAATCCAATCTGTCTAGCCGTCAGAGGACCCAACAGGGGTTTAATGTTCTCCAGAGAAGGAGTGCGCTGCTGGAAGTTTGTCAGTGCATTAAATGGATGAGTAACTGTTTTCCCACTGAAAGTGATGCAGACAAATTTATATTTGAAACACATTACGAGCTTGATTACTCTTTATTCTGCTATAAATTTGATTTAAGGATGTGATTCATACCTAGCAGGCGGATTCATTATGAGGTTATTTGCTTGCAACAGAAACAAAAACACAGACAGGTTAACGCTCAGCCTGCATAATGTCACAGAACAGCTCCACAGAAACAGAGTTTCTCGGGATGGTTCCAAGGAAAACAAATCCGTCTGCAGGAGTGGTCACTGAAAATCAGTGAGAGGGGAGTGAAACCAACCTCTGCAGGGCTGCTGTCTGTTTCTGAACACGTTCTGATCATTTTAAAGTCAGTAACAGTTCAAAGAGAATTTACAGTTCGCCCTCCTGCCGCGACGCCCGTCAACTTCTCTGTTCTCACAGGGCAAGAATGTGGTTTACAGTGATAACCGTGGCAGATTTACCACTTTTGAAATTCTTGGTAACTTTTGAAACAATGTGTCCTGGTATAAAAGTGAGAACCCTGTAGAGACAAAGAGGGTCTTGAATTTATAGCTTCATCTACAGAACTCCGGCATGAAGAAGAGTTTTCATTCTATAAGGAATTAAGAGTTAAGATACAGTAACAGCCAATCGTATGTAGAGATGAACTAATGTGTGACTCATGATGGTTATTAATACAAGATGTATCATGAGCTGCTGTTGCTCATCATGAGCAAAGTCGAGGACTCAAACCTAGCTCAGTTTTTGAAGTCCTGGTGTTTTAAAAATAAGTAAATGTACCGGATACAGTGTGTGACAGTTCCAATATTTGGTGGTAATAAGCAACAGAAACTCAGGATACTTTCTGCATTAATGCGTCATCAGGAGAAAGATTCTATTTTTTTGTTTTTTTACATGATGAAAAATTGTCTGATCTTGTTGCTCAGTAAGGAACATACAGAGCTGCTACAGGTGTGTTTTGGGGTTTTGGAAAGGCGATTAAAAAAGAAATGAACCTGAATATCACTCATTCTGTCGCCATGTGCATACGAGAGACGTGACGTAATCCAGAGCTGACAGGCCGGCTGTGCCTAGTTAGAGATGTCAAGATATAATCGGACAATCAGCATTCAGTGGTGGGATTTAGCAAGTGGTCAATTGTTAAACCAATGCACATCATTTTTCAAGTGAGAGTGAATATTACATATTTAATATAAGTCCAATGACATCAACGAGATGTAACTGAACACCAGACTTTCTCTCCCGACTGATGCCGTCTGTCAAGAGAAAATAGACGAAACCACAATGAGACTTTTTTTTTTTACTTCAGGGTGCCGAAATCACTTTGATGTTTTCATTTGGCTTCGGTGGTGAGCCGGGTGAGAACAGATTGAATGACTGCGTGCCAGATGCAAAGAGAAACAAAGCCCGGGCATGACTTCTCAATCAACAGCCTCTTTCATAACTGCGTGAGGAGTTTGGCCTCGAGTACAACCCGTCTCACCAAAGAGAGGACCGCCACCTTCTATCAGCAAATCAAACTTCCTGCAAAATAATACAGACAGAAGACTGAAGCTCAATCGAAGAGTCACTTAAAGTGGTTCAGGACTACGCCTTCTTCACAGGGCTAATAACAGCATAATCATATTAAAAAAAATATGTTTTTTGTCCCTGCAGTCAACATTTCTTTTGATTTCTTTGCAGACACTACTGAAAGAAAAATGTCTCATTGCCCCTTTAATCTTTGCAGCGAGCAGCAGCAACACGCTACACTTGATTGACTGTTTTTACACCCACTTGCTGGCTCAGGAGGAAACAAGCCGATAGCTTTCATGCTATTAAAGCTTGGCCCTCCATCACAATGACATGTTTTTAATTACAGCCCCATTACAGTGGGCTGCAACATACAGGCTCATAAAGTAGGTGAATAATGTGAAAAAAAAAGATGTGATTCTTTAATGTATCCAGAGTCCAGATGTACCGGTTTGCATGTTTGGTAGTAGTCGTACATATGGTACTAATAGAAGAGGTCAAAACACAACCAGAAATCTACTTGAGAAATTATAAATAGATGTCGGCTTTTTCGGGGCTCGCTGTGTTCATAATTTCTTGGGAAAATCTGTTACATGGCGAGTGGAATGCCTCTTTATTAGGATTATAATTAAGAGGAGAATGTGAAGGGGAAATCTGAGCTTGCTTTTGCAGAGAAAGAGGGAAAAAGAAAGGAAAAAGGGGCCTTGACATGAAAGCATTAGGTCCTGATGAAAAGGTATTCCAAAGATCTGCAAGGATGAAATCATACTTAATCCAAAAAGTCTGCAAATATCCCGCTTAATCCTGACGTGCTCATCACAAGTAATTGCAGCGGGTTGGGGGAGGGCGATGTGTTTGCATTCCACCTCGGTTCAGGTCTTTCTGCAGGAAGATCAGGAATGAACCATCCGAGTGATTCCTCAATGTGGATCTTTTGTTCGCTTGCATCAAAGCAGAAACTCTGGAGGGGTGTTCTCCTCCAGAGTGCGTCAGCTGAAAACTAATATTTGATTAAAGCGAGATCCACAAGGTCACAAACCAGCCGCCTTCCTCCTTTTTTTTTCATATAAACAATTGTGTCTTTTCATGCTTCTCTCTTTTCAGCCTCCCCATTGATATCCTCCCTCTCAGATGTGCTGTAAAACGTGGACACACGCTACCGGCCGGGCCGGGTTCTGGGTGTAACCCTGACTTGAAAATGACCTCACTCTCGGGGTTAACCAATGTCATCTAATGATCAGAGAAGCGGTCCCCGAGAGTGAATTACCTCAAACATGACTTTTCCTTGACCTACTTCTTTTTTTTCTCCCTCTGTGAGGAAAGTAGAGCCGGCTATTAAGGGAGGAAGTGACTCTGAATAAATAGGAGCCTATACAGTGCAGCCATTGTGCTTTGTTCACACGTTAGCGGAGTGAAGCATTCATGCTGTTAAACATTAACCTCTCCCACCGCAGAAACTAAACCGGTGCGAGCATGCAGAGAAACACGGATGTGCACACCGCTGCATTAGTGCACATAACAATTAGTGAAGATAATAACAAAAAATACAATTAAAAGAGTGATAAAGACATCATATTTCTTGGATACAGTACTGTACTCACACACATATGCATGCAGACACACACATACGTGCATGAATACCCAGATGCATTAATAAATGTTAGATGCCTCCGAGCAAAGATTAACTAATGAGAGCGGCCTCTTTGTCCAGACCGCTGCATGTTTCTCATAAAAACTCCAGCAGCAGGAGGAATGAAAGCCTTTCACTCTCCTCTGGCTCCTGTTGGACTCACTAAATTCATCTTTCCTCACATGATATTATTACAGTGTCTTTCTACATCGGCCCTGAGCTTTGGAGTTTATCTGGTGGTCATACTGCATGATATAGTAGACCCGACTTTATCCTGGAAAAAAAAAAAAAAAAAAGGAGCATTTTCGGCCACAACCGCCGTTGAGCCCTGAGAAAGCAATAAATATGAGTACGAAATATGA
>OMLP01044642.1:113034-136765 GCA_900302685.1 Spondyliosoma cantharus
TATGAGGTCAGACAAGATACTTTAAAGGGGAACAGCCATTATTTACCATTTCAATTGGTCCTGACGAGAATTAAACACATAAAAGATGTGTTAAAATTCTCATTCAGTGCAGGTCAAATCACATTAACATGGATCTCGCCGCCATCGAGGGTTTGTATTTGCTCTCTAAGTTGGCTAAATTGTTATTTTCACACATTAAAGGCTAAAGACTGGTGGAGCACTGATCTGTGTTCTCCCAGCACACTCATACATCACCGATAACCATTCACGACAGCTATTTCCTGTCCGGTAATCGACAGCCGAGTCACCGCGACACTAAATCCAAATTGTTTTTAATTTCAGCCGTGTTACCTGCTGATCAAAATGAATGCGAGGCCCTGAGCGACAGAGTTGAAGCCGCTTTGGTCAGGTGATGAAACTGTACCTCTCAAAGTATCCCCCCTTTTTTTTTTTTTACAATGCATGAATTTCAGGCTCAATGCAATCACTCCCACATCTGCTGCTTATTACGACGGCGCAGTGGTTACTACAGGTGCAGTAAATTCCCGACCCTGCTTAGGATATTTATTGCCTTTGGGTTTACAGTCGGGCGGGCAGAAAGGAGGCTGAAACACGCCATGGGAATCTTTTATGCCATTAAAGAATAATTTGGCTGCGTGGGACTCTTGTGTAGTGATTTAATGTGCCAGGCATATGCTCCTGTGTGTCGGGCTGAAGAGGAAGCAGCTTTGACACATAAATTGTCTGCAGAGGGCTGAAATAAGGGCGGACAGAGAGCAGGAGCTGGTGCTGCAGATAACTTTATCTCAACAGCTCCAATATTATTGAATGCATAAAATATATTACAATAAACTAATACGTGTAGTGTGTTTTGAGAAATAGACTGCACAGAACAACCCCGATAAAGTAAAACTGTCAATCAAATGACTCCAGTACTTGAGTAAATGTATTAAGTTACATTCCATTATTGCATTTTAAACAAAATATAGATAAAGTGCAAATTAAATGTAAAGATTAAATAAATCCAATACAGTTTGACTGACAGCGAGAGCAAAGCTTATCTCCACACATGAAATCTCACAGATTATATTGATCACTGTGTCCATCAACAACTGAGAATCAATCTGCAGACCTGTTAAAGTGCCCTTGAGTTATTCTACTCTGCTTATTTACTATAAGTCACAGTGGTGAAGAACATTAGGCGCCTTGAAACAGATGATGACGGTGATCATCATCAGAAAACAGTCGTGACCGGCTGGTTTGGAGAGAAACACCGTCAGAGTTTGTAAAGTAAATATCCATGATTAACTCAGTATACTTTTCTTAAGGTATTTATTAATCATATTCTTGTGTTTTGCATTCTGCCAAATGTGACACCAACAGCAGCACAGCTATGAGACATGCAGTTGGGCCATGAACCTCTAGGGGGCTCACCAGTACCGACTGTCCTCACACCCACAACTGCAACAAAACCACAGCGGCTCCACAAAAACAAAATGCCGTCAAGATAAATACTGTTCACTCAGTACGTGAATAAACCCGAGAATAATCGGTTTGCATGATGGAGATTCAGTCTGCGTGTCATTAGACACATCACTGGGCACGGAGGACGTGAGAGCGCGTCAGAAAGGTTACTGAGATCTGTGATGATCCATTAAGACAAACAGAAGCAGGTCTGTCAGACAAGCTGCTGTCACACTAATGATCCTACAGACGGACCAGAGTTCAGCTCCGTCTCTTGTCTAACTCACTTTCCAAACCTTTCAAACATCACCAACAGGTGGACTGTTATGACCCGTGAAAGCCCTTTGACTGAAAAGGTCAAAGGTCAAAGAAATCTAATCAGTCCCAGCACAGAAAGGGCTGAACGTCTTGGTTTGTGCTGTGTCGTAACATTATAACGTGATACTTTATTGATCCCTGCAAGTAAATGCTCCCCTCTATCTGCAGGGAGGCCGGCGCAGCGAGCGTGGAGGGGGCAGGGCGGTAATGACCCGCTCAGGAACACTTTAGCAGGGCAGATCATTTCCAGCAGGGGTGCTGCGCTCAGAGGTCGCCTGACTGAAGGGTGGTCTCTCAATGAGCGAGAGGTCAACCTGGCCAAGTGGTGAGGAGGGACATCTGTTGACACCTGCTGCAGAGGCAAACAAAACATCTGCAGGACGGATCAGATGGCCCAACCTGACACCACGAGTATGTGTGTACATGTTCTATCTACAGGTTTCCCACAGAGAATCCATAGCGGCTGTATATTTATATTTGCCTAAAACAGATTCTTTATAAGTAATTATCTTGTAATTAATTGTTCTCAAGCTCATATAATTTCATAGGATAATATAAAACAGCTCGAGGGATGTTTTTGAAAACTATCAACAAACAAAAACATGTAATACGGTTGATAAATGTCGGCAGTATCACTTTGCTTTCATTATAAAAAGCTCACATTTATTAATTACTTTTATATTGCTGTTAAAAGAGAATGCGTTCAAGATCACAACATGTTGTAATAGGTTGTAGTTGGAACGTGGGACTATGTTCTTGTCATCCTGCAGCATGAACACAAAGACATATAATGCTGATGACAGGTTCATTATTGTATTTTTGGTCACTACTAGAATAAGTTTACATTCTTTATTGCTCATAAAAATGCATCAGTTTGTCTGTGTTCCCCCTCCTCGCGCTCCTGTCTCTTTAAGGCCCCGCCTCCAGAATACCCAGTCTCCTCTGATTGGTCGGCTCACACACGCCTGAACGAACACTGCAAACATCAACATCTGTGCTAAATCAACTCTTATGTGCCAAACTATCTAGGTATGAATTTTGCAAATGACTGACATGGTGATGCAGTGTGATGTCACAAAGTCACAGAATTAAAGGCGGGACTACTGACGAGGCGTTTATGGAGTCTTTTTTCTGTGGGAGAGACAAGCTTCAGAACCCTTTTAAACTAATCCCAACTAATTTAAGAAGTTCTCGATATTTATGGGTGAAAAATCAAATGCAACAAGACTTAAACTTAGCTCACAGTTGCTAGAAAAGAATTAAAAACACAGACCAACATCCAGTTAATTCTTCCATGAAAATAGCCAGTGATGAAAAACCTATGAAGCCCTCGAGCCCCTGAAGGATTTAACTTCCATAACTGCTATGAAATGTGCCTTTAATACGATCCACAGTTAGAGTGTTATCTGAGAAATGATTACAAATTGTGATAAGCATTTATAAAGCCACAGCTGCGGGCTGTTAATGAATGCACAGTAGTGTACAAGTGCATGTGAAGCTGTGCGAAAAAGCAGACACACCAAAGCTAAACTGGAGTCTTTCAGCCCCTCAGGCTTTGGACAATCCAGCAGACCGACTAAAACTCGTCACCACACAACCGCCGCTCCTCGGGTTACAACGGTTCCCCGCCCCTGAATGATTTCTCGGAGCCTCTAATTAGCGCCCACACTTGTGTTTGGCATCCAGAAAGAGGAAGATTGAGTGTCAGTCTTTTCACTACAGCCGTCTATTAGTTGACCCTCTGGTATTTTGTGTCTGAGCCCCTGAGCCTGGATTTAGACATGAAATCAGCACCGAAATCAGCTGTAAACTGAAGCATAAACCCACCCGGCCTCAGGATTATGACCCCTTCTGTTAGAGAATAAAGAACAGCACAACTTTCAAGCACATTTCTCACTTATGAGGCAACATTGATTTGTTGTGGGTTTGAAAAAAAAATAAGGAAATGGTTGGTGGCTAGCATGTGTGGCTACATGAAAACATTTCAGGGCAGAAGACATGACCATGATTAACAAATGATCTCGAGGCTATAACCAAGAAAAAAAGAAGCGTGTACGTCAGAGAGCCAAAGCCTTCAGAGCAGGAATCTCCTGGGCACAAACAGATTTCACACAAGTTTCGGCAGCGTACAGGCCTGTAAGTCTCTCCGATTCTCTCTTCAAATTACAATCAAAGCCTGCACCCTCATTAATGCAGGGTGCCCCATATCAACCCCAATTTCCTCGTCAGTTGTCAAACTCAGAATCAATATCAAAGTTAATTATTGTTAAGCGAACGGACTGACAGTTGAGCACAAAAAAAAAAAGAAAAGTAAAAAGGCTGCTAGATGTTTCTCACAAACGCTGGGAGACGGGCTTAACCTCCTCGTCTGGCTGGAAACCAGGCGCTGACAGATGAACCACGTCTTTTTTAAACTTCTTTCCACAGCTGCGGACGGCAGCTCCAGGCAGCTTTGTAGTCACATCTGCGAGCTGGACAGCTGGATGTTTGGGGAAAATTACAGTTTGATCTGTGGGGAGCCAGATTGGACGACAGCTTTGCCGTACCAGATCCAGACACTGCGATTAAGTCTGATCAAAGATGCAGGTTTTGCGATGAATGTAGCTCGGAGGATTGATAGCTGATCACAATCCACTTTGTAGCTCCCTGGCCTCAGGACACTAACTCTCAAATCTGCAATGAACAGCTTGGGAGAAGTCAATAATCTTTTCAACTAATGATTTATAAATTGATCTGGGACCGCACAGATCTACGCTGGAATCTCAGGAAAGCTTAGGTTGCAAGTTGGAGTGCGGCCAAATTGACACGCTGAGTGAGTTTGTCTTCACACATCTTCCTCCCCTCGTCCTGCTACTTTAATCTTATCTCACATCAAGACAATCCGCGTAACAGAGACCTCCCGATGGTTGCTGTATAAAAGACCTCACTCTTAAGAAAAACAACAAAGCCAGATATTTAGACAGAAGAGCTGTCGAGAACTGTCATTCATGAAGCAAGCATAACCTCTGAACAACCTTTTAAGACGCTGCGAGTCATTCAAGCAAATCTGGGTAAAGACTTTAAAATGTCTGATGAGATTTTCAGCTGTGGCAAATTGAATGATTAATCCAACGCAACAGACGAGGAAACAAGTGAAAGAGCATTTTAATTGTGGCAGTTTAAGAATAAAACTCTCGGCTCTCTGACTCTGCTTATAGATACGGATTGATTTCTTTAAGCTTGTTGCCTCGGATCTCTAATTACTGCCACCCCACCAAGCCTTCATAACCTTTTGGCCCAGCTGTCTGTAGAAGAAGAGCTGCAGTGCAGAACCCGGGGTAATGAAAGTATATTCCTTTCAACCTTTATTTACCAAGGGAGGAGTTTGCTGAGCACAACTGCTCTTTTCCTGTAACATCCTGCTCTCGCTCACGCAGACACGAGCCTGTTGCTGCTTCGGTCAAAAGCACAGTGACAGAAGTCGTTGGAAGAGGCGATGACTCCGACACGATTCAAACTGATGACCTGCTGGTGAAAAGCTTTGCTGATAATTCTGCCAGATGCATGCCCGCTAAACCTCAGGGAACATCTGTGCATACGTCCCAGCATTACAACTTGCCAAAGGGCTGGCTTTACTAAACCAAGCAAGTTTGTACCTGGATCTTCTGAGTTGACATGAGTAGCAATTTGAGGATTAGAAAACGGGAAAATTGATGTTTCTAAGGGGAAGCGTCTGTAGGCGAGGGCTGTGACTTAGTGTCTGCAGGTTAATTCCCTTAAGAGGGGAATACAATTATTATATAATTGCGATGCTGCTCACAGAGCAGCTCACGATGGAGCTATTCATCCCAGGCTTTCCAAAGGATTTGTATTTCAATCACTATAGAAGCACTGTTTGAAGAAATAGACTGGAGTATATCCACGTTCTGGAAGCAAAGTCAGACTAATCTTTGGATGAAACGTCTCACCTCACTCTCAACCTCTAATATCTAAGCATTGTTAGCTAATGTAAACAGTATATGACCATCAACATATTACATAAGTACTTTGGATTTGACTGCTGTAATTCTTTGAATGTCGCCGATTAACTTATCGCCGATTTAAGGAACTGAAACTCATTGTACTGTTGATAAAAGCTACAGATGCAAACTGTGTAAAAGCTTCAAATGAAGTACCTTTGGACATTATCACAAAGAAATGCAGAGGAATAAAGCAAACCGAGCCTCCAGAGTTTAATAAAACAGTCTTCAAAATGTGGTCATAATATCAGAGATTCCTTTGTGACGAATCCTCAAATGGCCAAGGAAGTAATTTGATTCTAAAAACATACAACATGTACAAAAAAACGACAACAACAACATTTCAAATCTCCAGGTGCAACATTGAGAGAGAGTGTGTGTGTGTTGAGGAGCTATAATTGCCAGGTACGTCTTCAAAGAGAAGAAGAGGAAGGATGAAATGATGCAGGGATACAGTCTGCAGAGAAACACCAACACAAGCACGTAGTCCGCCATTGTTGTTGTTGTTGTTATGAGACGTCGCGGGGTTCAGAGGTCGAAGGCTAGAGGTGGAGGGGTGGGGCGATGGAGTCATCGTTTCGGAAAGTATGAGGATTCACCGTCCACACGAGAACGGGAGGGCGGAGTTTTCGGATTTTTCCACCCTGAGACCAGGTTTCAAAAAAGTGCATTTCCAGGATTCATGTGGACGATCAGACAAAACGATGCAATAAATGTGCGTTTCCACTAAAGAGCATTTTCGTCTGGACGGGGTCTGAGACAGGAGGCAAATATCAATAAGAGAAAGGTCCGGCGCTGAGGTGACAGTGATTTTTAAAGCTTTGGACCTGATTACCAGGTACCACGACACACATCTGACACCGAAACTGAGAAGCAACAATTTTATTTGCATTACTTCTATAATGAAATTGGGATATAAATGGGAGAAATTGGCAATCAGGAGCTCAGCGGGAGAACGGGTTGAAAATAAAGAGACAATCGTGTTGATTGGATGGATTTGTCCCTCCCTACTGATTGATTTAGGAAAAAATAACAAACAACAACAACAACAAAACGACAAATCTGTGACCTTTCATTCTTCACCCTACCTGGACCACTGATCCAATCACTGGCTCTTTATGCAGACTTACTATTTAACGTATGAGCACAAGCAACAGTGATTCTCATTTGAGACAATGATGCTCCATGAAGGATAAACTCCTCAGGAAGCTACCATGATGAGATTTACTCACAGCTTTGTTATCAGCTGCTCAGCTCTTGTTGCACAGGGAGGATCTTATTCAAAGAAACCTCTTGTTTGACCTTCAATCCACCACATGCAAACATCGCCATGACTAATATCTTCCGAGGGCTGCCGTGATGTCACCAAACTCAGTGGGTCCCCTTGTTTTAATGTGCTTGTTTGGGCAATGGTTTGAGAAATGACAAATAAATGGAGGCGCTAAGCACTTAGCACCCAGTTTGCCTTTTTAACAGTCTGCACAGGTCATTAAGCCTCTGACTGTCCATCATTTGACAAAAGGCCTCCCAGCGCTCGCCTCTGACTCTCTCTGACTGCTCACCAAAAACAAAAAAAAAAAAAAAAAAGCCTTTCAATCATCTGTGTCCATTTTCCTCTAAACATCAACCCTGCTGTTTGATGCAACCACCACCAGAACAACAGAAACAAGTAATGGAAGCACACAGCCAGCCACTAAAAGCCTTATTTTATCTGTGGAAACGGTGAATATTCATGAAGCTGCATTTAAGGAACAATGGCTGTGTAATTACCTCCTGAGATAAATGGTTACAAAACAGATGCCTTTCTCTCTGGGGCTTGTAGAAAATGGATGGCTAGATCTGGGTAAATACGTCTTACTGAAACTTTCCAAGTCATTTTCCGAGCTAAGCAATCATGGGTTGTGACCTAAGAGGCAACCAGTAATTAGCGTGAATATGAGGAACTGCAGAGTTAGTTTGTTATAAATAAAAGAAAGGTATTCTACCAGAAAGCTTCTCTGATCAATATTTTGATTTTGTATGATGCAGTGATGAACATTTTTTTATATTTCAGCTCATTTTTTTTATATTTACAGTCTTTTCATTTCATATTTTTGGGTTCAGTTCCACTTCAGCTCTGCAATCAGCAGGCAGCTGTTGCCAGTGAATAAGCTCCGATAAAGTGAATGCACCTGCACAACAGCAGACAGACACAGTTAGCGACTAGCTGGAGATGATCCCTAGATGATGTTGCTTATTACAGGTGAGCCTACATTCAGGTTGTTGTGTCCCAGTCGGCCATGACAGTGAGTCAGCATGCCAGAATACCAGGAGAATTTACTAGCTCACTTAAATGGAATGCAGCCGGGTTTTAATGTTATCTATTAAACCTGTGTTTACAAGCCAAAATGTGAAAAAGGCAACACATCCTCATACCTAAACGACTGAATAGGTCGTTGGCCAGCGACTCTGAGAATGACATCACTGTTCCCAAAACAACATGGCTGTGACCTTCGCCGTACGGTCACAGTTTAGGCAAGAGAACTACTCGCTTTGGTTTACGACAACACTGCAGTTTGGTTTAAAATAGCCACGTCAGTCATATAACTTCAGTCACACACACACTTGCTTATGTACGTAAATGTATCAGGTTATGTGTAAGATGTAACTTAACTACATTAGTAGGTCAAAATCTCTCACTGTAGGTTTTTGGTGTAAAGTCAGTTTGTTTTGACCCAACGGCCTTTTTCAACTTCCTCCTGATGTGAGACTTCACCTGAATCTCTCCTTTGCTGATGCAATAATTACTGCAGCCACTAGAGGTCGCCACACAACAAGATATATATATATATATATACTGTAATACGCTGCTTGAACTGTCGACCTAAGTGCTGTATCGTGTGCAACATTGCCTGTTTCAGTTTCTTGAAGACGTTTCACATCTCACCCAAGAGGCTTCTTCGGTTCTAACTAACTGGAGGGGAGTTGCAGGGTTTTAAACTCTGTGTGGGAGTGTCCTTACAGAGTCGTTAAGGACAAATGTGAGCTCTGAGTTTCAGAGTCGTTAGGGCCACTCATGACCCTTTGGTTGGAAGTCTTCAAGAAACTAAAACACGACCAGTACAGCACTTGACCTATATCATTGTTTAACTGAAGAGGCAATGAGCTGATTATTTTATGTCGATAATTACGGCTTCTCTTTTTTTTTCGATAACCATCTGTTAGTACTGTAATTACTAGTCCTGATTTAACAGGATTTATTTAGCAATGTTTAGCAGTAAGTGACCTGATTAGAACTGGTCAATTATCATCTAACAGCTGCAATGTGGCAAATATAAGCTCTCATTTAAGTTAAGATGTCTCATTTGTGTCGTGACATCACCCTGAAGAGAAGGTTCAAAAGTTCATTGCTCATCAAGTCACAGCTGACTAAGAATAGCACATTTTTGGCCGTAAACAAAGACAATCCCGTTTTCATTTTCCCCAAATCAACTGTATCTTCTACGAATTAAGTTCTGGTGCATCATCATTTGTTAGATTTTTTCCCCTATCAATCATTTTGAGGGAGGATTTTAAAAATGATATTTATCAACATCTTTAATGACGTGTTTTAACGATGCAAGTCCCCGTTATTGTAAACCACGTTCTCATTATCTTGATTTGTATTTTTGGAGCTAACGTTGCTTTTGACAGCAGTAAGAGTGCACTGATGGATTCATTCTGTTTAACATAACAATACTAGAAACTCTGGCAGCAGCAGAGTGGTGAAAAAATGCTTCATGTCTACAGCGCGCATGCAAACATGTCGACGGTCTGCCGGAGAAGATCCGTCACCGCGCGCATCCGATGGCGCTAACAACGCCAAAAACAAGCAAACTCAGTGACCCGCTTCAAATCTCCGTTAAGGCCTGTCAGCAGGTGTGTAGGCAGACAAAGCGCTGAAAAAACTTTGGCTGTCAAGGCAGAAACTGAAAGAAAGATTCTGACAAACCGAGTTGTGCTTGAAAGATCGGCCTTGTCAATGGCGTCTCATTAGCTGCTGTGGTTCCGGGGGCCATTTTAATGCTGTCGTCTGTAAAAGCCCTAATTAGAGGCAGCTGAACAGATGTTGATATGATATAGAGGGAAAAGGAAAAGCAGCAGCAGGAGGAGGAAGAAGGGGATTAACACCTTTTCTGCTAACTGGTCGGTAACCTGTCTGTCTTTCTCTGAGCATTACTCATTCAGAAGTCGTCCTTTTCAAGCTGTTATCACACAATCTTCACTGAGAAGAAGAAAATGGAATGAGAAGAAGTCTTGGAGAGACGTGAAGAGAGTCAGGAAGGTGTTTAACATTCTGCTCAGTCTGTTTCATACGACTTCAAAGTAGATTAAGCTACATACTGTATCTCTACAGACTGTTTATTTATTCTGAAGGGTTATTTAATGTTATCAGCTGTTAAAATGGTGCAATAAGGTATTTTTAGCTTTCTGATTATTTTGTTTTTTACGCTTGAGTATCTTTAAATGTGACCCAACAAGGTTTCTGTGCACAGCTGGATAAACCAACAGCAGTTGTTTACTGTATACACTGATGCTCTTATTACAGACCTGAATGTTTGCTGTGGATTCAGACGCGGACGGCAGAAACTGATAAGACAGAAGCTACTTTATGTGTATGTGTAATAGTAGAAGCACAAATGCTTTTGTAGCTAACTGAACCTCAAGTCATATTAGTATAATTCAAAGACTTTTGATGTGACGGGCAGCTGATTGTTCAGTCACATTTCCTGGACGTCAAATACGTCGAGAAGTTGAGAGAATAATAAAATCTGGGCAGCGGTCTGCAGGATCTCTGCAGATCTGAGACGCTAACGAGCCTTTTCACTCCATTCTGTCAGGTTACATCTTTTACTTTTTTCTTCCAACGTCTACTGTATGTGATATCAACTATCTTGTGATGTTGGGAACGTAGCGTGCAATGACGCAAAATAAAAATAATCGATAATTCCCCTCTGATGCATGAAAACTAAAGTAACTTTCTGTATGTGAGGAGTAGAACGTAAAGATATTTGTCTTGACATGTAGAGTAAGAGTCAGTGAGATACCTGACAAATCTGCTTAAGTACAGTGACAGAGTAGTTGTACTTCTCACCTCTGCTGGAAACAAAATGAAATTTATACGAATGAATAATGTTTTCCTTTTCCTAATGCCCGTTACTGACTTGAGTGGCAAACCGCCCAGTTTATGTCACGTTGATTATCACCTGGATGGAAACAGACTCATTCCAGAGCAGGCACACGCGAAGATTAAAGGCCTTGAACTGACACAACATATATTTGTCTTGGTATTTTCAAACTTTTATATGATTTCCAGACACGATTGTTTTCATTTGCATCTTGTAACCAACCTTTCTGACAGTGGACATGTTGGCAAACACAGTCTGACTAAAAGCTTCAGTACAGGCTGCACTGGATTAGCTGTGCCAGCGCTGGGACACCTTTGTTTTGCATTCTGGACCGTTGGCACAGCTTACTGGCACACCTGAATGCAGTCGAGCCATAATTAATGTTATTAGTTACACCTGTGCCTTTCCTGCCACGACAGCTCAAAGTGTCCGCTGTGAGAAATGCCTGTTAGCAAGCCGATCCTTCTGTGGTTAAACTTCTCCGTTCACCATTTGTTTGTGAACGAGGAAAAACGATCGGCATGTATCACGTTACTTTCAGCTCTGATTGCAACACAGCGTGCGATTCCAGATCCGTTTTAAACTTGACTTTACTTTTTCCGTCACTTGACTAGTTATATGTTGTACGCTTCAACTGCTGCTAAGCCACCCAGCATCGCTCCTCTTCACACCTCTGCAGGAAGCTCCAGCACGACTAGAATCACATTCCAATCTCGTGTGATACATTTATAGCCGTTTATCATGCACAGAGACAAATCAGCTACTCGTGGCACACACTGGCGTACGGACACGTAGAAAGAGTCTCGCTAACATGACTAGATGTCCAACTAACAAGAGAACCGAATGTGAGAAACGACTGGACATCTCTGACTGACTTACTGGAAGAGTCGGGCTGGTGAATAAATAAAGTGCACTCTTCCAGTAATTCAGTCGGTGTTGCCAAGTTATTTTTTATATTGTACAAGGACAAGAGCTCCTTTCTGCTGTAACAAAGTTTCAGATGGGACATTGTGTCGTATTCACAACCACAGTTTTCTCAATGAACAAGTAGGAGTCAAATAAAACAAGCAAAGCCAAGAGTAAGGATATAGTCCTGCTGAAGAAAAAATCATTAAATGGATATTAGAGTATGTCCTCTATTACCCTCAGTATCATCTGTCTTATTTTAGTGAGTGTTACAGCAGAGTGAAATTCCAGATCAGCAGCAGTGGAAGCTGCCAGAGTGACTGTATGAAGCTGTAGCTCCAAGACAAAACACTTTCCAGGACCACTGACAGTCCTGTGTGACACAGGTGCTGGCTCCAGTAAGACGTGATTTCACTCTTATTTTATTAAATGAAGACCGCTGCAGATCCTGTCCAGCGTGCAGACAGCTACACACAAACGTGCACACACACACACACACACAGTTGGCAAAATCATTCCAGTCAGTCATGAGACCTAATAGCTAATGTGCATTTTCATTCCATTTGGCCCGTGGAAATGGATACCCTCCCATGAGGATCCGAGTGTAAGCATGCCGTGGCAGAGCGTGTCCAGTCTGCACCGAAAACCTATTTGTGCTTTGGGAAAAGCCATACATTCTCAAAATAGTATGTGTGATTGGGTTACCGTCTCTGTATGCCACTGGCATAGTGTCGTATATCACATCTCGCCATGTGCTAGGTGACATAATCCAGCCAGCGAGGGACGGCGCTGCGCCGATGATTACTGAGACAGGTGTGTTTTTTATTTCCCCCCCCAAATGCATTAGAGCCGGGCTATTTCACATCTCCATTTAATAGCTCCTGGTACTTTTTCTCACTCTCCTCCGATGGCACATTAAGAAGACACAGTGGTGGTTTGATTTCCATGGGCATGCATGACTTACGAGTTCGTGTCGTAAGTATTTTGGTTAATGGGAACTGAAAGCACGAAAAATTACTCTGCATAAACTTTGGCGGGATGTTGGGATGCACGGCGTGCTACATGAACGAAACATGGAGAGAAGAGATGCTTCTGAGAAGATTTAGACTCACTCTGTATAATTTAGATGAGCAATTCAAACAGGCCCAGTTACACAGCATCTTAAACTTGAAGCACAAGTGGCACTGCAGAAAATACACATCTAACATTTACTCTATCGAGTCGATAAGTCTACAGTTTGGGGATTGAAAGGTAATTATTAGTTTGAGGAGCCAGAATATAAATTGCAGACGCAGGTTTCTGCAAAACTACAGATATGATGAAATTTCTTACTGTTGCAACTTTACGTGTCTTCCGCCTCCATTTTAATGTTTCTCTTGTCACAATGCAGTACTAATGATGTGGTTGGGTTTAACACATACAAACTTGGTACAGGGTGATGAAAACATCGTGTTTTGGCTTAAAGAACGTGTTTGATCGCCACAAACACAGCTGGAGTCGTTCCGCCTTCTTGTTAAAAATGCTGAGCCGGTGATGTCCCGACTACCCTTCAAAAATATATATTTTCACAGAAAACACGTCTCCAAATTGTCCCACAGTCTCCTTAAAAACTGTGTCTTGAACCTGCAATAACTGAAATAGTAACTGAAATATCATCAACTGGAAAGAGGATTATACTGGTGAGCGTGCAGATTACCATTATTGTTATCAGATCTCACATAATGGGAATAATTTCAATAAGTAATCTAATTGTCCAAAACAATATTTGGCAAGATGTGCCGTGAGAAATAAACTCATATCTGATCTGATGAAGCTTTCACCACGTGTACCACCTTGTAAATCATTGTTAGAACCTGACTGAGCACAAACTTGAGCATTCGTCCACTTTGAGTCCATTCAGGAACTGTTTAGAGAAAAAGGTTTTAATATATTTTGGCATTCATTATGTAACTGTGTATTGTAATCATCTTATCTTAACTGAGCACATTTCTACTGTAATGCTTTCTGTAAGTGCCGCTTACAGTCTTTATTAATGCTTTAAGTTAATAAAATGCTGTAATTACAGCTGCATCTTCATTTAATTGTCCTCACAGCTGCTTAAACCTGACATTCATACGAGCACCGAGGTGTCCAATGTGTACTCTAACTGTATGAGGCCTCTCACGCGTCAGTGGATCTCATTGCCGCCTTCTAAAATTAGCACCATTAATGACGATGCTTGATAACCATGAAATGTCTCCGCGGCAGCTGATGAATGTAGCAGCTCCGTCTCACACATGCGGAACTCTTCGCATCATGATGAAGCGGGAGGGAGGCGTTCAGGAGCAGAAGGAAACCGGTCCAGTCTGTTTCTCCCTCAGCGAGGGGAGTGCCGACTGTGACCTCTGAGACACTTTCGGCTTTTTATCAAGCTGTGTGGCTACATCGTGTTCAGTGAGGAAGTCTTTGATGGAAATATTAGAGAAGTGCAACATAAACACATTATTTTATCAAACGATACGGTCCTGCGGGGAAGAGACTGAGACAAGTTTGGGTCATTTGTTGGTTACAAAAATCAATATTTTTTTAAAAAAAAGCACAGTGTTTCGCCAGAAACCTCAGAATGAATGAACGCATTTCTGGAGGGTTGTTGGGGATTTTATGCAGTTTCTACGTTTTTGGATTATTGGAGGCATCGATCTTGTAACTAACGATTTATTACATGTTCAAACGTACCGACGGAACACAAAACGTGACTCATTTGCACACACCGAGGAAGTTATTGATCCAGTTTTACTTCTCACCTGATACGAAGCTGCTCAGCAGTGTGGAGATCATTAGACACTGGGTCATCAGGATGATACCGAGCAGTCTGCTCTGAATTAATTTGTCTGTGCTTGATTTCAAATTATTCAGGAACTTTCAAATGGCTGCAGTTATAAAGCATCTTTATTCAAAGCACTTCACCCGTCA
This sequence comes from Spondyliosoma cantharus, assembly GCA_900302685.1. Lineage (NCBI taxonomy): Eukaryota > Metazoa > Chordata > Actinopteri > Spariformes > Sparidae > Spondyliosoma > Spondyliosoma cantharus. The sequence continues at coordinate 127,820 of OMLP01044642.1, forward strand.
CTCCAGATCATCCTCCCCCCATTAATGGTTATATAGGTCATCTGTTCAAGCAGCCTATTACGATCCATATTTACTTTCATTATCAGGCTGCAGGTGACCTCTAGTGGCCATAGTAATTATGACCGGAGCAACGGAGGAAATCAGGTCCCCAAAGTCCTCGTAGGGAGGGAACTGGAGTGGTTGGATCACCTGGACTTTACTCTCAGGAGTGTGAGACGCTACATCATATTATTATTTCCACTTGGTTAGGATGAGGAAAAGATTATGTTTTGGCTTAAAATAACTGTTTTGGTCACCTCAAAGAGGCTGGAGATTTCCTGAGGTCTTTGTTAGAAACACACAGTTTTGTCGTGACACGTACAAACGTCAACATATCAGCGGTTTGCAGAAATATGAACATTAACATTTTATCCTGGCAACTAGACTGTGCGTCCGTAACTGAAGTCACGTTACAAGCGTACTTATTTGAACTCAGACCATGATCCATTACAAAAAGAAAACATTATAACCTGCTAATGCACAAAGCTGCTGAGGAAAATCTGAAACACAGATTAACATTTAGTGGATGATCAAGACTTGATTGCTGGGATGTAATTATGAAGACAACGTACAGCAAATAAAACATCATCGACTGTAAAGAGGATTATACAGCTGAGCTTACAAATTACTATTATTGACATCGACTGTAATTTCTTCTACAGCGACAAGTTATGTAATGCGTGTCAAATCACACATAATGTGAGCAAAGTCCAGAAACAATATTCGGAAATAATTACGGTGAGAAATGAGCTAATATTTGATCCAACGAGCAGGTCACCATTTATACCACCTTGTAAAACCTTGTTAAGATTTAATTGAGCACAAACCTGAGCATTGGTATAATTTTACTCCATTCAGGATCTGTTTAGAAAACAAGGACAGGTCTTAAATATATTTTAGCCTTCACTGTGTTACTGTTTAATGTGATTATCTCGGCTTAAGTGAGCACATTAATTCAACACGTTTCTCAATAATAACCCTGAGTGTATTATTGTTACCATGATGACACCACACTGCTGAACATCTGGAGGAATTTGGGGTTTGGAGGAGCAGGAGGAGCAGGAGGAGCAGGGGATGGCACCGCGTTGTCTACCTTAATGTTACCGACAAACGCTCATTCTGTCGTAAAAGACACAGCTGTGGGATTCTTCATCACTTGATCTGGGTCAAGCTCCCTGTCAGTCAGCTGCAATGTGATGCCCATGAAACCACAGTGAAATGAAGACTAGAGTCATTACAGGAAACTTTGAAATACCTCTGTGATAGGAGGTGATGACATCTGTCAAGCTATGCAGACATGCCCTCCAGAGACGGTATCCAAGGTCAACTCATCTCGCTGCCAAGATTTTTAGTCCGGTGGAATTCAAGTTGCCGTAAGACAACCAGTGCTCACAGGACAACTGAGGTCTGTATGAAAACAAAGCTACGCTGGTAAGGTTTCACACCTTACAGCCTCAAGCTGATCCAAAGAGTGTATCAATGCGAGCTTCTGTTTGAGAGGGAATCCGCTCTGTAACAACAGGACTGATCATCATTCCTGACAGCATTAACAGCAGATTAAACAACTTTCATCATGCCGTCTTAGCTTTTACACTACATAGCTTGGAAGATAAATACATTAGCTTGTCTTGACATGCTTGGTTTTTTCAAAGTGCCCATAAATTCTGACTTTCTGTTCTGATGGCATTCATGTCTTGTGTTGCAGTAATACCTGCTGATGTTAGCATGCTAACCAGGTAGCCCCAGTCTGTCCGGTCCCAAGCTCCTGCGCTAGTATAAACAACAACACTGCCCTGGTGCTCTGAGCTCCCAGTGCGGACTGCTAGCTGCATGGCTAACCAAGCTAAGTAACAAACAGCAGTTAGCAGTTACCCTGGTGATATGCTGCCTCCTCTTTGTTCGGAGTAAGACTTCTTCAATTCTTCTATATTGCACCTTTAAGTATATAAAAGCATGGTAATGTAATATGTTATTCTGAACATCAGGGATACATTTGTCGGGTCAAGATGACTCGAATGGCTCCGTTCTTCTATCACGCGTTGAGTTAAGTTCACGATGTGGGATGTGAAGTTGACCCACGACACAGATATGTCAGAGAGAGCGTTAGTGTGGGTCGGGACAACAATCAGCCCGGTAAAAAACAGACGGAACAAAAGGAGCTGAGGACACAATGCTAGCTCACAGTGAATGACAGGTATTTGCTCTGACAAGTAATGGTGACTGGAGGCAGACTTACTCCACCCTACATGTTTAGACTGCACCAGCCAGACTCTTTGCTCCGCCTGTCAGAATCAATGTTAGCACTGGGACTATTTACAGTACCTTGTTTGGACGTCTACATTTATACACTGTACATTTCTCTGCCCTCGCAGTCTCGGAGGCACGCTCTCCACTCGCAATTGCACATTTTCTTTTCACTTTGTTTTATTCAGTCCGCTTCATGCCGAGCTGCTCTGCTCCGTGCCAGCTGGTCAGACTGTAGCCACTTGACTCATTGTGCATTAACAGCTGATAACATTCATCAAGTCCTTCCGCCAAAGGAAGCTAAATTACTTTCCAATTCAAGTAATTTCTTTTGGAAGATAAGGAAGAAAACATGACTGGAATGTTATCTGTATTTATTTTTGCATGCGAGGGAAGTGATAATATAAAGTTGTTGCAAGTGGAAGGGAAACTGTTTTCAGAACAAGCTTTTTGAGGACGAATCTGCAAAGCCAAACGTTTGAAGGATATTGCCAAGCTGATGGTGTAACCCGTGGACAGTCCTTATCTGGTAATATTTCAGAAAGTGCTTTTCTTATTGGAGGGCAGCCGGTGGAGGCGGGACAATGAGACCACTACAGATAAGAGACTGAAAGAGCAGAAACACAGAGCCACATCAGCCGCACACCACACACACATCTGACGAGATTTAACTGGGCAGTGTTTGCTGAGCATGAATGCTTTTTCTCACCAACACCCTGATTTCCATTCAGACATTTTCAGACACACCCGGGAGCTGCGAGTACACTCAGTGAACCTCTGACGCTGGCCAATCCACAGCCCGGGGGTTAATTGTCTTTCTTGAGGGCAGCCGGTAGCTACGCAGATACGAGCTGCTCACATTAAAACAAATCCTTTTAACCTGCCATGAACAAAGCTGTGTGTTTTCACTGTGTGGTGACACATGAGACAGAAATGATAAAAGTCTGTCACCAGCAGTTGGCTATTCTGTTGCTATAGCAACCCGACGGCCTCAGTTCTGTAGGAGTTTAACGGGCCACACATACACCAACATACAGACGGTATTTTCGAATGAGATCGATATGTTTTCTCTTGTTGTCTCTTTTCTGTATTACAGCTGTTTTGTGCTTGTTGATTCATGATTTGCTTGTTTTCAGATTCAAGATCAGTTTAATTATCAACCAGCAGATCGCAGTGAAGTAACACTTATAGTCTCTCTGTGCCTCTCAAAACAACATTATATAAAAATGGCTGATTAAATAATATATTGTAAAAAAAAAAATTGTTACATAAACAACTTCAAACGAGGTTAACAAAGACACTTTTTTGATGAATTTAAGATTAATATTTGTAAAACTTTCCGAGCACAGAAAAGCAATTTAAAACTCTGTGATGTCATCACGCCATGGAAACAACAAGACAACACAGCTGAAAATGACAATTTACCCCAACGCTTACCTGATTACTAACAGTCAGATCGTAAACTAGCGAGCAGCTGTTAAGTTCTCCAACCTCAACCCTATTTTGCAGCCCGGCATTATTTTTTCCATGAAAGCATTCTTCCTAATCTACCCAACGCTTCTGTGCATTGATTGGCTCGCTGTGGCGTTTGAGTGAGATTACATCACTCACAGCAGCCTCAGGTTCAGCTGCAGCAGTGAGGCAGACATTCCTTCAGGTGTTGGTGGAGCCCGAATCAGATCCAAAAGAAAATATTTACAGTATTTACAGTTATCATGTGGTCAAAAGCACCAGTCTGAATAAATGTAAATAAGCCGGCTGGATCTGAAAACACTGTCGGCGTACCAACTTTTAAAGGTTGCGTTCGCGGCTTTTTGTGCTGCCGGTTCAGAGCTCCGAGCTCATCAAGGCGTTGCTGCTTTCTTGGCTGCTGACTTTGACCATCGCTGGCCGAAGCGCTGACATTAAGCAAAGCCAGCTTCACTGACAATGATTCAGCCGGGCACAGACAGACTTGGTGTCTCTGGACGACATTTCTTCTCCAGTGGAGCTTGAACATGTGACCCAGATCTCTTGAAAGCTCCCTCGGCTGCGTGAGGAGGCGGGTGAGACGGCGCTCTCGCTGCCTGAAATGACAAACAGCAGGCAGGCGGTGGCACGCTTTGCTTGCCAAATACAGCACTCCACGTTCAAATAGTGCTGACAGGGAAAACATAGACAGTGTTATCCAGGGTCCCCCTGCTCTGGAGTGAGATGTGGAGGGGAAAACTCCCCCGTCTGTAGACATAGACACGCCTGTGTTCAGTGGTCAAGAGTTTCTTCTGCTGCTATCGTGGAAAATCATATAAATGCAGATTTGGGTATTTTTCTTATTCATCGTGAATGTTCACATGGGAACCGATGTGCTCACGATGGACGGGATTGTGCAACCAGTTAAAAACCCATTGTTCAAATTAAAAACTACAATAGCTTCATTGGGAAAACAAGAAATCATTTCAAGCGTCCTGGCAAACCTCTTTTTACTGAAGTGGTTTTTCACGTGACAACAGCGACAGGCTCAGTTTGATCGTTGCCCTCTTTGCTTCCTCTTGAGTTCATTTAACATTCGAGCCGTTCATTTTCTCGGATGGTTTTAATTCAGCCAAGCACACCGGCTGCCGTAGCGCTGCCCTCGACGATGATTAACTGCGTCGTGCCGCATTCATTCATTCATTCATTCTGTCGTATCCATCAAAGTGCAGCCCCTTCTAACTGGAAACAAGCTTTTCCCAGGAAGCCGGCTCGGGAAACATCTGACCTGCGTTAAAGAATGAATGGAGATTCCAAGACCGGCTAGTTGTGTTTCACCGGTTTAAGAGGCGTATCGTGATTTCAAATTAAAACACTGAGTTAAGCACTGTGGAAACCACTTAAAATAACATAGTGGAAACTTGAATGCCAGCTGGTAGCTGCCAGTTGTGGAGGCGTGCATGTACTGTATATAAATCCTTATGTTTGGTTTAGGCGGGACAGATTTGGTAACAACCGGCTGAGAGGGAGGAAAAACATTTTGATTGTTCCTAACTTTAACATGCATGTATGATTGGAGGCAACAGAGCGGCGCCTCAGTCAGTGCCTGAGCAGGAAGACGGGCCGTGTTTTCATCACTGTGTGTTCCCATCGGAAAGATTTCATTTAATATCCTGAAAAATTCCTCAATTCTGAAACACAGGACTCTCCTGAGCCATTTAAAAAATACATTAGGTTTATGTAATGGCCATGAGAATTTTTAATTCTCTCATCTGTGTTTCTTTTTTTATTCCTGTTTGGTTGGAGGATGGCAAAGAATGCTGCAACAGCCACGAGCCTTAGCTGCCATTTCCAAGCAAAATGAGAAGGCTGTTATTGCAATAGTTGCTTAATGCATCTAAAATTGACCCCAAAATCCAAAAGTGAATTAATTTAAACTGATGAACTGGGAAATATTTAGCTTCAGCCAGAGAGTGCTGCAGGAGTGAGCGTGTTTTGGACTCAGTGGCTTTTTATGAATAAGCTTTTGGTCAAACGTCTGTGGTTTTCATGTTTTGTTCTACGGCATAAAATACATAAAGGCTTCAGAATCCATGGGTCTCTTTAAGTGTTTGATAAAAGGCGGTTGCTAACAAGTGGCTAAATGAGACTGCAGAGGTTGAGATGCTGTGACGCTGAAGAGTGACTGTGGTGTAGGTCATTTGTTGCCTAATTCTGGGGATTTAAATGATTCTTATATCTGATCTATCGTACCAATCACTCCATGAACGAGGATTAGCGTCCGGTTAGCATGAAAAACTCTTGTTCTGGATAAAAGACTGGACGCACCAGAGGCTGTACAAGGAATCATCAGCACGAGGAATAAGGTTTCACAGTTTTGTGCCTGTCGCAGCCTTATAAGTGAACTGCCAGGACTTTTACTTCTGAACCCTGCATGACCGAAACAACTCCTCCCACTGCTTCTTAAGTGTGCTATTAAAAACTGTCCAACAACAGCCGTCTGTGAGTAAACGGATGATGTCCACTTCACGTTACACCTGGAACGCTCCTGCGTCCAAACAAGGCCACCCAGTTTCTTTCCCGTCTTTTAAGTCCGGACTCTAAACTGCTTATTTGTCTGCATCATAATCTAATGAATGCACAATGCACCTCTGTATCTTCCACACTGAGTATACGTGGAAAACTGCACACACGCCCGTGACCTTCGTGACCCCCAGTCCTCCCCCTAATCTCGTAATCTTTAGCGGAACAGCAGCCTCTGTGATCATTGGCAGGTCTGGCGCGTTGCATACCTTCCTCCAGTGGCGCTCTGGGGGGATATGTGGGAATATCTGCAGGTAATCCACATCTCCTATTAATATTTGCGGATTTTTCTAATAAGTCCTGTGTTTACGGGTGGGCTGGGTGTGTGTGTGGGGGGGGGACATGGCCTTGTACGGGAAAAGTGAGGCCAGACCACTTAACTAAGAGCAGTGATATGAAGAGGCGCCCCCTGAGATGACCTGCGTGACTGAAGAGCTGAGCCGCATCTTCAGATGGATGTGCAGAGTTATACAACAGCCGGCTCTGCCAGAAAAATCATAGTCGAATGGAAGATTGCAAACAAGGCCAACGCAGTGTAATGAAACAGGACCGTACAGCAGAGACTGTTGGTTAATATGCTTGAAGACGAGGTGCAGATGTAGATTCATGGTGATAAAAGTGAGTCTGTTTGCTAGAGAACGACATTGACTGAACGACTGCTGTGTCATCTATTCAACACGCAGACTATAAACCCTGTCGTTTTATAACAAATCACAACTACAAAACACAGAACTTGAGTTCATGTTTGTTGTCATATCATATGCAATAATATTGAACAGCATCTTCAGGCTTTTATTTTGAAAAGGAACGTAGCGCTCACCAATTCGGCAGTATTTCGAGGTCAAAGAGGAAGAAAAATGAGGCTACATGTCGTCTTTGCTGTAACCAGACCACACGTCTGTGGTGTTTTCACCTCAGATAGATGTGAGACTCCCTGACAGTATGATGTAGTGATATGCGGGGAGGATATTTTGGATATCGGCTGTGAAACAATGATGAGAAAAAGTTTTTGCGTGTTTTTTTTCCAAGAAGAAGAACAACTTGTAGACATGAGCAGAGATGGTGGTGGTGCTCGGGCTGGAAGGAGACATGCATTTGCTTTCAACCCTTTTCATCTTTAAGAAAAGAATAAGGATTTTGTGCAGCTGCAGATGTCATCTTTAGCAATGGTTTTCCTTAATAACCCTGAAACCTCAAACCCATGTGGCGAACACATGACAACATGCCCCTGAGTGGTGCAGGAAGGAAGTGTTCATATTATTTATGACCACAACACACAGAATCTACATTTCAGAGCTCATGACCATTGTGTTCGCCTATTCTGTGACTTTTGTCTGAATCATTTACGGTGACAGACGGTTACTCCGCACACCAGCGGCCCTCTGATATCTCATGGAGTCATCAGCGGCCGCTTGCCAAGTTTAATACGAGCGGGGACCGTAACTCTCCAGGCAACTACTACTAAACATGCCAGACAGGTCTGGCTCCCTCACCTCCCTCAGATCGATATCAAATTGTCTCACAGAGCTTCAGCAATCAAGCACGCCAGAACGGTGAGCACTCAGACACTCCAGTCAAAGGTTACAGACGGCCTGGCCGGCTTCGCCCCTCGGCCAATGTGCGACCGCTGTTTTAAAGAGTTCTTTGACAGTTTAACATCTCTCCACCCCACAGTTCCCCTCCTCCTTCACCTCCTCCATCCCTTCCCCTCCCTTTCCCTCCCTTCTCTCCTCCCCGTTGTTTTCCTTTCTCAGCCGTCCTGATTAAACCTGGAGATCCCGGCGGGAGGCTCTGATTTCCCAGCTCTGACTGTTACTGTAGTGAAGTCAGCGCTGCGTGTCCTCACACAAGGCCAGTCAGACCCAGCGGCTACAGACGAGTGAGCAATGAATGAATGAAGTTCGACCAGTGCAACATCTGCAGGATGTGTTGGTGGTTTGTTCTCTGCGAGGTCCTCTTGTGTCTTTACACTGCGGTGAAATCTCTGTCTATGCATCAGTTCAATACAAATATTAGTCAACTGTATATTTTTTATAGTTAATAAATGACTTATTGAAGCTTTAGAGATCAATCACAAGCCAACAACTGTCCTACGCCTCCAGCATCGCTTCTACTCGTGAATAGGTTCGTGGTCGAGTAAGAAATAATAAATAATATGCGACGTCCAGTTGGACTTTCAAAATAAATCTTGCTAACAAGCATTTCTTTAGGACATATTAGAACTTTTGGACTTTTATTTGCATATATTTACTTACTGAGGTACCGTTTGGACGCTACAGGATTTTTGGGGCCGATGACGATACAGATATGAGAGAGTTAAAAAATTCTGATATCGATAAATCGGCTGATATACAAACATTTTTTGCAATTACCCAGGAACAGTTGTGACAAAGAGACGTAACAGAAAAGATAATTTACAGTTTGATGTTACAATTTGTTGGACGAAGCACACAATGCTGCTGTTATACTGATCCTGATGATATTGGCCTACAGACATATCGGTCAGGTTCTACGTAACATAACTTGAAAGCCGATCACTCTTATCTCTTGGTCACATTCTGGACACAAACCTGAGGTGAAAGTCCAGCGTTTAACCCTCCCAACCACCCCACCCGCCGCCTCAGGCAGACT